>JAJGQD010000024.1:412500-535000 GCA_020882685.1 Aphelinus atriplicis
CTTTACATCTGAAATGATATACTCAAGAGCTCTCGCATTCGCATACCTTATGAAATCAGTTCTGAAATCTATGGAGCTACTCTGAAAGAGTGCCCTGTACTCTGGATAAGCCAATTCAAAATTTAATCTATCTTCATGATTAAGTATCGACAAAAGCATATGCAAAGCTGGCATGTTAGCCATGAATTTTGACATTCTTTCAGAAACTGGTTCATCAAAAATATTTTTCTTGGCAGAAGCAAAGTAGACAGCCTCTTCAGGCTTTACACGCAAACTCACAGAATACTTCTCTGTGACATAAATAAGCTTATTCAGGCAAAAGAGAGACTGCAGCTTACAGGAAGTCGCCAGATTTTTGCAACACACTATTGCACTGGTCGGAATTTTCTTGTGAAAAGCTGATTCTACGGTTAATTCTAAATCTTCAAAAGTCTTAAAAAATGCAAGAAGTCTATTTTTACTGAGTCTAAGAGGAATATCATAAACAAAGAAACGCAATATCGCAACACCGTTGTGCAAAAGTTTTGGATACAGATCATTATTGTTACTATCAATGGCAGAATTGACTTTCGAGCAAGCTCCTTTCAAATGTTTCTTGTGAAACTTTTTTTCTTTAAAATCTAACAAATGCGTTTTCGCTAGCTTAAAATCTATTAACATATTGTTAAGTTCGGTCCTCTTGACCATGTCTTTTTCTTTGGTGGAGAGGCATTGCAATTCCGCAATCCTCTTGTCCAGAAGCGTCAACTCATTCTCAACAGCTTGCATGATGCTCAGTCTACAAGACAAGGAATGACCTTAGTGCAGACTTTGCTGCAAGCCTGTAAAAAATGAAAAGAATTTTTCTAATAAGTTAGTCGTCTTTGTTAACCATGTGGTTATGTCATTAAAGTCGGAGGACTTGTTTGTATGTACAGTTTGCTTAAGACTAGGTACTATATTTCCAATGGCATCTATCGCATACTTTGGATAACTATATAACAGATCACTGAACTTGACACTTTTCTTACGAAAATCGGTAGTATTCAGATCAACTGATGCATCAAGCCGATCCAACTTTCTCCGTCTTAAAATGTTAGGTATAAATCTTTGTTTATTTGCTTTCATAAGTGTGGTATATGGGGATGATCTGCCTACAGCATTATCCGGAGCGTGAACTTGAGCCTTCACAATAAATTTTGTCGCAAAGTCTGGGTTGACATTTGGAGTTTTACTAATTACTTCCAGGATATCGTCCGTTTCGTCATTGTTAAGTGTTAGACTTGAGCGTGGTTTTACTAATGGTTGCTGCTCGAAAACATGAATTGCATCATAATCCATCATATTTGATTGATTTTTAGATTGCAATAAGTTCTCTGTCAAAAGTACTATATTTACGCTGTGCACTACTGAGCTTCTTTGAAAAGAATGCCAAGGGTTGCCATAAATTATCAACACATTGCTCAACTGCACCTGCAATAGCAAAGTCCGAAGCATCAGTGATGAGACGAATTTCAAGGCTCTCAGAAGGAAAAGACATGAGTACAGCATCCACTAGATCCAATTTACATTGTTCAAAATCAGCCAGAGCCGCGTCAGTCCAGGGAACTGGACGTTTGTCCTTCTTTTTTGCATTGCCCAACAATTTGTTCAAAGAATCTTGGGTCCTTGCAGCATTGGGTAAAAATGGTCTGTAAAAATTGATTAGACCCAGAAATCTACGGAGGTCATGAAGCACAATTGATTTGGGAAAATTTTTTATGGCATCCACAGCACTTGGATTCGGTCTAAAGCCCTGAGCACTGATATGATGTCCAAGAAAGACAAGCTCTTGTTGGCCAAAACGACACTTGTTCAGATTCAACCTTAGATGAAACTTTTCCAACCGTTCAAGAACCAATTTCAAATGAAGTTCATGTTCTTCAGGTGAGGAAGAGGCAATGGGAATGTCATCCACATAAGCAAATACAAAATTCAGTCCCCTAAGAGCAAGATTAATATATCTCTGGAAGGTCTGGGTTGCATTGCGAAGACCAAAAGTCATTACAAGAAATTCAAAGAGTCCAAATGGAGTAACAAGAGCCGTCTTGAGAATATCCTCAGGAGCTATTGGAATCTGATGAGAAGCCTTTTCTAGATCCAGAGCCGAGAAAATCGTTTTTTTATGTAACATGCCAGAAAAATCATGCAAACGAGGTATAGGATATCTGTCAGGAACAGTGGCACAATTGAGACGTCTGTAGTCCCCACAAATGCGCCACTCTCCATTTCCCTTATCCGCCATGTAAATCGGAGAGGCCCAAGAGCTTCGAGAGTCACGGCAAAGTCCAGCAGCTTTCAATCTAAGAAATTCTTTCTCAGCATAAATTAACTTTTCTCTAGAAAGCCTACGAAATTTTTGCGCTCTGGGGGGTCCAGAAGTCTCAATGTGGTGATAAATACCATGATTTATTGATGGAGGGTTTGGCTTTAGTCCAATTACTGTGGGAAATTGCTTTAATAATTTTTCATACTTATTATTTTTCAATTCTAGAACCGAGATATTAAAAATGGGAGTTGCACGTCTAAGGCCACAGACAGATTCCTGAGTATCCGCATTGACCAATTTATTGAGTTTTAGATCTGGTAGTAAGTGAAAATCCAAAATCTATTTCTTTCTCTATCAAGTCATATGCATTTATTTCTGAATTGTTTGCAGCAAGAAGTTTAAAAGGTAAAGGTTTCAGCAAAGAGTCACTAGGCTTTGGCAAAACCGAAATCTCTGCTCCCGAGTCAATCAAAAGAGGTTTATTGGAGATTTTATCCAAGATCTGAAGACGAAGTGAAGTTTTTCCATGACCTCGAAGAGTCTCCAATCTCCAAGGATGGATTATTAGTTCTTTGGTTCATTGAGATTAGTCAAATCGCGCTAAACTTGTTGTTCTTGTGGGCTGAAGTTTCGAGTTTCTATAAGATTTTTAGAATTTTTATAATTGACCCAACTGCAAGGTGGCCCAGTACATTTTGTTGACTTTTGACGGAAAGTGCGATGAAACCAACATAATTTCTGATTATCTTTATCTGTTTTGTCCTGTGGTGATTTAGAGTCATTTTGTGATTTTTTATTTGATTGGATTCAGAACGAGAGTTAGATCTTTCTCTATCATCTCTACCGTTTCGAGACCTTGAGCGTGATCTATTTGAGAGGGATTTAATAAAGTTATTAATACTTGAAATTAATTCATTAGGCTCTGCTCGAATTGCATCAACCCTGGGGCCATCCAATAAAAGTTCAAAACATCTGTCAGCTTTCTCAACCAATGCTCCTTCATCATTCATGTCAACACCATCAATGTATAATCTAATTTGTTTAGGCAATCTACTCTTCCATGCTTTAACAATTGTTGATCTAGGAATTAAGTTACTAGATTTGAAAATCATGTCATTTAGAAAAATTGATGGACGTCTACTGCCCATTTCACATGAAGCAAACAATTCCTCCAGTCGACGATCCTCCGACTTGGCAAATCTATCCATCAACAATGATTTGGCTTGTAAGTATTTATTTGATGCAGCCAAAGTCTTCAACGAATCAGAAATCTCATGAGTGGCATCCACGCCAATATTATTCATCAAGTTGAAATATTTAGCATCATCATCATAAATGTTATAATACATCAATTGTGATTCTAATAAATCAAACCAAGCAAGTGGATTGTTCTTCCAGAGAGGCTGAAATTTTATGCTTCTAGGTTGAGCTTGATGCGAATGAACAGTAGAACCAAGCAATGGAATAGCAGGGCCAAGCGATGAAGGATAAGAGTTGTTTACTCGATCATTGTTTATTGACTGAGAGTAAGCATGATTGTCACGGACAGACGATTGAGGCCTATGTGAATCAAAGACCTGTTTTGATCCAGTATCAACAAGTCTTGTTTTTGGTATGGCTCCCAATGAATTAGCAACCGGAGCATGCTTTGCTATTAAGTTAGAATTGCTATCGTCCAGGGCACGAGCAAGGAGGCTTTGTCGCTCTAGCAGCTCTGAAATGAATCTTTCTTGTGTTTCTAACTTCTGTACCAAATTTCTATTAGAATTAAGTAATTCACGAGTAGTACTTTCACTTTCTTTCTGAATTTTATCCAAACGTTTGTTAAACATTTCACTAAGACTCAATTCAAGGCTTGACGGCACATCCTGAGTTTGAACTTTACTTCTCAAATCAAAATTATTTTCAGAATTGACAACCGACAAGCTGCTTGCCCTGCTTGTTTAAACAGGGTCTAGCAGTTCTAAAAAGGATTCCTCGATTGCTCTCGCCTCTGGACGACAAAGAATTTTTTACAGAGTTACTGGAATTACATGTTGCAAGCAAGGAGTTATTATCAGAATAATTGAAATTGTATGTTGAGGGCAAAGAATTATTAACAGGGAAATTAGAATTATATGTTGAAAGTAAAGAGGGTTTTGATTTACTACTTGATAATTTTCTACTTGGAATCTGATTGCAATTGTCCCCCACGGATGGAATATTACCACTCAAGTAAGACCAAGTGTCGACCAAACTGCTACTTGAAACATGAGAACAAGTTGAAACCAATGTGGAATTTGAGGTGGTTACCATCGTCTGAGTCTGAATAGAATTTCTCACTGATACTGATTGAGCAGTTGTCACAAGCGCCATTGCCTCTGTCACATTCAAGTCAGTCTGGTTCGTCAAGTCCAAAACAGATTTTTTAACTGGTGAATGTTGCACACCTCCAAACATAATGCTGCCGACAAGTCAACCAACAACAGCAGTGGTCGAGCGAACGATCCAATGATAAATGAATAATTCCAGTTGTGATATGCCAAGTTCGACTAAGAAAGCTTAAAGTGGATTCAGATCAGCGTAGAACAAGCCAAGACTTAGTACGTACCACCAAATTACCACAAACATAAACAATTGGCAGCACACAACAGGATAAGATCCGCCAGATTCCGCCAGATTTCTATTAGAAATGAATAGAATGCAGCACCGAACCCAGAAAAAGCCTAAGCTTAGTGAGTCGGATACATACACAAACCAAAAACAAAATGATTCAGCAAGGTCAAATAGTCAGTGTCGCATTCACTTATAATTATGAAAAATTGTTTAAAATTAATCAACTTGAATTTACGTTTTGAAAATGAATATAAAACCAATGTGCAAGAGTAAAGGAAAAATTCTAGTCGTGTCACATAAAACGAGCCTAAACTCAGTATGAACAGAATTCTAAATTGAGAAAATCTGCTTGCACAGAGTTTTGGAAATATCGTTATGAAACTTAAAATTAAGTGTAGCTGTTGGCGAATTTGAAGAGTAGAGTTGTTGTTGTGTGGCTCGATCAAAATAATGTTGACCTTGAGTCAATGATTTTGATGAAGAGGAAATATTCCTCTGAATTCGACAAGGAGTTGAATTTTATCGAGTGCCACGTGTTAATTTCACGTTCTCAAAATTAATTATTGCGAGACGTGGACTTCTGTAGAAAAATAAATTTTTTCATTGTTCTACTTACTTGGCGAGTATCGCCGGCGCCGTTACTCACTGCTCAAGCGATAAGGCTAAAGCCGCGTGTCCTGGAGGACAGTCACCTGGAGAATGCAGTGGAGAGCAGGAAACGCCGAGCAAGCAGGTAGCCCTGATGTTGAGAGCGGCCGGGGTGAGCGAGGAGACGATGCAGTCCAGTTGGCGCCATCTTCAGCGACGAGCCAAGAAGCCTAAGATGGCGGCAGGCGTGCGGCGTCGTTTTTCAGTCGGGGTCACCGATGTGGGGATTTTGCACTGTGTTGCCTGAGCTCCCACAAGCTCTGCGTGTTGGGCTAGGAGTTGGACCAAGAAGCAGACGTGGTTAACTGCAAAAGGTTTTTATTAATCAGTATGATGTTAAAGTGGCCTCTCGCTTCCAACTGGAAGCCGACCGCTCAGATTGGCTGCCTGAGCTACACTGGCGAGCGGATGCGCGCTCGCTCCGCTGCCCGCTTCACACCACTAAGCTCCGCCCCCTGCGCCTACGTCACGCATCGGAAAAGTCAGAGCTGGGCTGGTTTCCAGCACATGGTCGCCACACACGCATTGAGTAACAGAACTATATTTTCATTTTTAGCGTACGTCCTCCAAAAATTGCGGAATGACATTGACACTAAGAAAATTATGAATGCAACGATATGCGCGAAATGTAATAACATTAGCAAAACCCAGCAGAGCAAATTTGCTAGGCTGATTCGTAATGAAATTTATCATTTGATTATTTATTTTCATTGTTATTAACAAAAAATTGTATTATTATTTTTTTCTATACGGTGAGTTACAAAACCAATTATCTATTTCAAATACTCCTCGAAAATGATAAAAATAAAACTGATTCCAAACTACTTAGCAATGGTTACTAGGAATATGAACAACAATACAAAGATACTGTGTCCTCTGTAATTTAAATCGATATTTCATTCAACGGTTACTATGGGACTCAAACAACGATTGTTATAGAGAAACTAAGTTTCTATGCCTTTTGCTATCGACAAATGGTGTCGAACTGTATTTCTTCTTCCCGTAGCAACGGTTGCTAAGGATATGAACAACAGTTTTTCCGGAGAATAGGGAACTCCCCACTTTAACCTTACAATGTAAATATACAATGGAAATAACAGCTAGATTTATGGGAAATCCAGCTGAATCGTCCAAAAATACATCTGGATTGTTGAATAACCCAGCTGAAATCCAGTCGAAATTCAAAAATTCTGAAAATAAGTCAGAAATTATGATTGATCATGTTTTCTGCTTTTATCGGTAGAAAATCAAGCTGGATTTTTCAGGAATCCTGCTACATTTTGTGCCCTGCTTTTCCTTCACTATGCGAGGAAATCCAGCCGAATTCATTAAAAATCTAGCTGGATTACCTGAAATCCAGCTTGATCGGTCAAACATCCAGCTGGATATATAGCACCCTGTTTTTCCCTTGCATGCAATGAAATCCAGCAGGAAGTGTCTGAAATCTTGCTGGGTTTTCAAAAAATCTAGGAAAACTCCCTGGGTCCGTTGTAATACAGCGACTTTTTTGAAAAACTGTATCGGTGAAAAATCTACCTGGATTGCCCGGAAATCGCACTGGATTCGTCGTAGTACTCCAGCTTTCATTTCGAATAAATCCAGCTGGATTACCCAAAAAACCCTACGAATCAAGTACTGGCAGGTCTCCTTCGCAGAAAACTCATTGGAAAAACACGTTTTCGTCTCAACGAGAGAAAAGGGTCAGTTTTCCTCCCTTGCGTTCGCAAAGAATTCTCCTTGTATTTCTATGTATTTCTCCCTGTAATGTCTCCTGTAGTATTCCCTCTAATTTCCTATGTACTTCTTCCTGTAATATCTTCTGTAGTATTCCCTGTAATATTTCACGTAATATTCCCTGTGAAATCCCCTGTAATATCCTCTGTAATTTTCTCAACATCACGAATGGATGATGGATTTTGCATGTCTAAAGCCATCATCAATCCCTGTGTAATATTGTGTCCCAACACAAGCAATAATACTAACAAGGAGAGTATCAGGCCTTCGGGTCACCAATCTGGACCAAACTTGATACGTATGTTCTCTGGAGCTGTAGTGACCATACGCAAAAAGTTTTAGGACCTAACGCTCCCTCAGTATCAAAATAATCACATTATAAGGTTACTTAACTTTATACTTATAATGATATTTTCACTTACCAGGGGACATATGAGAACCGGGTCACCAATCTCGACCAAACTTTTTTTGAAGTTAGTTTGGCTCAAGAATAGACTGTGCCCACAGTCTCAGGGACCAACACTCCCAAACTCCAGAATTATCAATTATTATAGCTTGGATGGAGCCGTACCCCTCGTCCCAAATGACAAAATGTCATCTGAGGCGTATTTCCCTCACTGCACTGCACTGCACTTTCACTGTTATAACTTGAATACCACATCACATTTTATCCTAGGAAACATATAGAACAAGTGAATTGCGTGTATGCTCAACAAATCTTACTTCCATGTCTTACTCACATAGAGTAAAACATGAAATATATGAAAAAATCAACGCTAATAGACTTTTGACTCTGTGCTTGGATACAGAAGCAATAACAACACGTATCCAAGCACAAAGACAACAAATGTAGTATCATTGGACGACAATTCAGTGTCAGAATTGATTTTCACTCGTGAAAACTTCAATTCTGTACATGTGTCAACCAATATCATACTATAACCAATTATATCAAAACTCATCTACTCACAGTTTTCTTCTTGCTTCGAAACAATTTCTGGCCCTGTACAGCATACCTGGAACACAAAAATTATCACAAAGAAACACCTTTCTAAAATATATGTAGAAAGGCAAAGGTTAAGTTGACTTATCTGAATTCCCTTGCGTCTTGAATGAAAATCCATCAGCTGCTGCACACGATGAAGCTCCACACTTGCAGGTGAACACTGTGGTGGAAATGAATCTGGAAACTTTTCTTAGAATTACTCAGACTGTAGTGAGTAAGCAATGTCTACCTGATGAGTACACATCACATGTCTAACTAAACATGTTGTTTACAAACGACGCCTATGGTAACTGCAGCGCGAAGTCGGTAACACAGATACTGCGCTGCAGGTTACCATAAGCGTCGTTTGTAAACACAGTCAGGATGTGTACTCATCAAGTAGACATTGCTCACTCACAACAGTTTGAGTAATTGTAAGAAAAGTTTCCAGATTAATTTCCACCACAGTGTTCACCTGCAAGTGTGGAGCTTCATCGTGTGCAGCAGCTGATGGATTTTCATTCAAGACGCAAGGGAATTCAGATAAGTAAACTTAACCTTTGCCTTTCTACATATATTTTAGAAAGGTGTTTCTTTGTGATAATTTTTGTGTTCCAGGTATGCTGTACAGGGCCAGAAATTGTTTCGAAGCAAGAAGAAAACTGTGAGTAGATGAGTTTTGATATAATTGGTTATAGTATGATATTGGTTGACACATGTACAGAATTGAAGTTTTCACGAGTGAAAATCAATTCTGACACTGAATTGTCGTCCAATGATACTACATTTGTTGTCTTTGTGCTTGGATACGTGTTGTTATTGCTTCTGTATCCAAGCACAGAGTGAAAAGTCTATTAGCGTTGATTTTTTCATATATTTCATGTTTTACTCTATGTGAGTAAGACATGGAAGTAAGATTTGTTGAGCATACACGCAATTCACTTGTTCTATATGTTTCCTAGGATAAAATGTGATGTGGTATTCAAGTTATAACAGTGAAAGTGCAGTGCAGTGAGGGAAATACGCCTCAGATGACATTTTGTCATTTGGGACGAGGGGTACGGCTCCATCCAAGCTATAATAATTGATAATTCTGGAGTTTGGGAGTGTTGGTCCCTGAGACTGTGGGCACAGTCTATTCTTGAGCCAAACTAACTTCAAAAAAAGTTTGGTCAAGTTTGGTGACCCGGTTCTCATATGTCCCCTGGTAAGTGAAAATATCATTATAAGTATAAAGTTAAGTAACCTTATAATGTGATTATCTTGAGACTGAGGGAGCGTTAGGTCCTAAAACTTTTTGCGTATGGTCACTACAGCTCCAGAGAACATACGTATCAAGTTTGGTCCAGATTGGTGACCCGAAGGCCTGATACTCTCCTTGTAAGATTATTTCAATCAGTTTTTTGGGTATTGCCTATAGGGAATATACGATATCTATTTCCGTAGGAAACGCAAACACATTTACTTTGGATTTCCTTTAGTTCACAAGCAATAACAATATATGTTTTTTCAACGATGTAATTTGTTTGATGAAAATTCACCTTCTTTACACAATTTTCCATTAATCTGTACATACTGTTCACCTATGATGATACGAATCTCATCTACTTCATCATTAACAACTTCATTTCCTAACGATATAAGTAAAAGATCTGTGATACTCATTATGTTTTTTCTATATGTAATAATAATACTATTGTCTTTCTTTTTTAGATGCATATTCTTGGTTGTATGATATAAGATATGGTTATATATGAATCTGTTATAAGTTCGAGCTACTGCACTTATTTCATCCTTAATTTTTTGTTCTAGCATTAGCTTTGTGTTAGAGTTGAATTGATGATCTCAGCTTTCTCGAAAATCCTCAGGCTGTCTTCATACTCTATACAATTTTTAATCCTGCATTTATTCATTCATTCATTAAGTAAGTAAACACATGCCATGCTCTTTCACTACTCTCAACTCGGCTAAATATCACGGATCAAGTTTTAATCAGTTTCAAACGTGAATGAGCCTTAACAATTCTTTGTGGCACACATTGTGTACCATTCATTCTTAACTCCATTGGAATGCTCAAATATGAATGCAGACCAAGACCATACTGTGCCCTATTTCTTGATATATCTAGGAAAATCTCTCAATAAATATACATTTAATTTCATACTCTTCATCATATAATTGTTGAAATTCGTTGTAGAAGAGAGTGAGAGCTTTCTTGGCTGATTCGAATTCTTCATCAGAAAGTTTGGATTTGTTGAAGATACGATGAGAATATAAGATATTCATCGTTAAATTTCATAAATGTACATCCTGTATACATATATATACACTAGCCAGAACCACTCACTCACTTACTATCTCTCGCTCGTGTCTTTCTTCTGCTCTACCTATCATGAATATACACAAATATTGAAATTGGGATTATTGGTGAATACATCGAAGTACATACGAACGCTTTTACATTCCCATGTAATTCACCCGTAGGCTACCAAAATTAAGGTCCCGATGCCTAATTTGAGACGTCGGTTTTTGCCTCATTCCAGAGCATTCTCTTTGAGGGAGCAAAATGATAACGTACTCGAAAATAGATTTTATTATGATGATAAAGTTTCGTCAATCCTTGAAAAGTATCCATTAGATTGAATATATTTTTCACTATATTGCATCTCAATATTGTATTACAATTCGATAACTTTCCCCAAAAAAACATGCGTTGCCTCTCATGAAACTTACGCCCACGGAAAAACATTTATCAATTTCTCCAATAAGAACTAAAGACGCTCAATCAGCTCTATCGATCCGTCGGATAGAAGTTTTCATCGCGGCGCTAATTCATGAAATTTTCCAATGATTTATGTGACACAACTTGCTAAAAACTAGTTTTTTTCATATTTTAAGCCCACGTATCAACTTTTCGGAATTCTGAACGTAGTACTGAGAGCCTATTTGATGATTTTTCGATCGGTCATACCTGGATTCGTAGCAAATTTTAATTTTACGTTTTTTTCTCAACATATCAAAATTATGAATATGCATTATAACCTCAAGAGGTTCAAAATGCTTAAATGAAAAAAAAAACTTAAATTATGAGACCAATTGTCAAGAACTTACTTCACGCCCGATAATCCAACTGGATTCCCTCAGAAACAACCTGGTTTCTCCCAAAATTCACCTGGATTATTACCGGAATTATAATAGATTTTCTTAAAATCCACCTGGATTTCCTAGAAAATCCACCTGGATTCTCCCAAGATCTACCTGGATTATTCTCAGGATCTCGCTGGTTCAATACAAAAATCAACCTGGATTCTTCCCAGAACCCGGCTAGTTCATTCCGATGATCCACCTGGATTTCCTCAGAATCCACCTGTATTTCCTCCAAATCAACCTGGATTCTCTCAAGATCCACCTGGATTCTCCCAAAATCCACCTGAATTCTCCCAAAATCCACACGGATTATTCCCAGTATCTGGCTGATTTAATCCAAGAATCTACCTGCACTTTCACAAAATTCAGCTGGATTCTATAAAAAACCACCTGGATTCTATTCAAAAACACCTGGATCATCGCCAGAACCTGGCTGGTTATATTTGAAAACCCACCTGGATTCCCCAAAATCCACCTGGATTCTTCCCAGGACCTGGCTAGTACAATCCGATCATCCACCTAGATTCCATCTAAATCAACCTGGATTCTCCCAATATCCACCTGGATTATTCCCAGAATCCACATCGATTTTCTTAAAATCCACCTGGATTTCCTGAATATCCACCTGGATTCTCCCAGTATCCAGCTGGATTCTTTCAGTATCCACCTGGATTTATCCCAGGATTTGGCTGGTCTAATCCGTAAATCCACCTGAATTTTCTCGAAATCCACCTGGATTTTCTCGAAATCCACCGGATTCTCCCAAAATCCACCCGGATTCTATTCAGGACCTGGCTAGTCGAATTCGATAATCCACCTGGATTTTCTCAGAATCAACCTGAATTCTCCCAAAATTCACCTGGATTATTCCCAGGATCGGGCTGGTTTAATTCGATAATCCACCTGGACTTTCCCAAAATCCATCTGGATTCTATCAGAATCCATCTGGATTTACCCGAAAACCACCTGGATTCTTCCCAGGACCTGACTAGACCAATATACCACCCCGATTTCGTCAAAATCTACCTGCATTTCCTGAAAATCTACATGGATTCTCCCGAAATCCGCCTGGATTATTCCCAGGATCTAGCTAGTACAAACCGGAAACCAACCTGGGTTTCCTCAAAATTCACCTGGATTTTCTCGAAATCCGTCTAGATTCCCTCAAAATCCACCTGAATGAATTCCAGGACCGGGCTAGTTTAATTCGATAATCCACCTGGATTTACTAAAATTCCACCTGGATTCTCCCAAAATCCACCTGGATTTATCCCAGGATTTGGCTGGTCTAATCCAAAAATCCACCTGAATTTTCTCAAAATCCACCGGATTCTCCCAAAATCCACCCGGATTCTATTCAGGTCCTGGCTAGTCGAATCCGAAAATTCACCTGGATTATTCCCAGGATCTGGCTGGTTTAATTCGATAATCTACCTGGACTTTCCCAAAATCCACCTAAATTATTCTCAGAATCCACCTGGATTTTCTCAAAATCCACCTGGATTTCCTCAAAATCCACCTGGATTCACCCGAAAACCACCTGGATGCTTTCCAGGACCTGGCTAGTTCAATCCGATAATCTACCTAGATTTCCTCAAAATCCACCTGGATTCTCCCAAAATCCACCTGAACTTTTCTCAGAATCCACCTGGATTTTTTCAAAATCAACCTGGATTTCCTCAAAATCCACCTGGATTCTCCCAAAATCCACCTGGATTATTCCCAAGACCTGGCCAATTCAATCGGATAATCCACCCAGATTTCCTCAGAATCCACCTGGATTCTCCCAGTATCTACCTCGATAATTCCAAAATCTGGCTGGTTTAATCCGACAATCCACCTGGATTCCCTCAAAATCCACCTGGATTTCCTCAGAATCCACCTGGATTCTCCCAGTATCTACCTCGATAATTCCAAAATCTGGCTGGTTTAATCCGACAATCCACCTGGATTCCCTCAAAATCCACCTGGATTCTCCCAAAATCCACCTGGATTCTCCCAAAATCCACCTGGATTATTACGAGAATTACAATGGATTTTCTTAAAGTCCACCTGGATTTCCTAGAAAATCCACTTGGATTCTCCCAAAATTTACCTGGATCATTCCCAGGATCTGGCTGGTTCAATCCGAAAATCCACCTGGATTCTTCCCAGGACCTGGCTAGTTCATTCCGATGATCCACCTGAATTTCCTCAGAATCCACCTGTATTTCCTCCAAATCAACCTGGATTCTCTCAAAATCCACCTGGATTATTGCTAAAATCCACATTAATTTTCTTAAAATCTACCTGGATTCTCCAAAAATCCGACTGGATTCTTCCCAGGATCTGGCTAGCTTTATTCGATATATTTTGGATATTATGGAAAAAATCATTTCTATGTATTCTAATTGAATGTTAACATGTTTCAGATACTTCAGAATGTCGCTACCATAGAGAATATAATAACTCCAGATCAAGCTGACGAAAGAAGAATCACTTTAAACCAATCACGCACTGATACAAAAAAAACTTGCACCTGCTGAAGTTATAAAATAGACATACATCAAGATCACAAAACTGTTGTAAATAATCTGGTATCTACTAGGATACAATGTAAGCATTTATGATAAATGTATATGTAATGTATGCATTTTTATTCATTAAAGATGTAGCAGATATTGATAATATAACGCAAAATCATTAACCTTGTACGTGACTTTAATTCTCGTATAGAAAATTTCATGTTTCCAGCATGAAAATTTTCTGTTTTCCCGTACGAAAATTTATTATTATGGAAAATTCAAATTTCCCGGATTCTCGAGATTTCCAAAACCTCCAGTTTACGTCATCATCAGTTAAAAAAAATCACGAGATCATTACCTCTTCACTATGGCTCATCGTCATTGTTCTCAGCAGTGCGATATCTTGGTCAGTTCCAAGGATAACGCGCACAAACCCAATGCCGTACATGAACTGAAAGAAGTTCATTGGCTTACGTTTCTTCCAACTCCACCGCGCTAACAGTAATATTTTCCATAGTATTTTTGATAGTTGAAAAATCTTTACAAATTTAACACATTCCTAACTCAAACATTTCATCTGTAACATCCTGAATTCAGGATATGAACAAACTATTGTTACCCTTTTTATATACCCAAGGGACACTCTCGTTCACTTTTTTTTTCTTCTTTTAGTCTCTCTACCTTTGGAACTTCTGCGACCACCATCAAGCCCGGTCCGTGACACAAGTGAGGAGTCCGACGCATAGACTCACATCGGCGACCCTTGCATAAGCGCGACCTCAGAATACAAATTTGTCAATACAGCCGAGCCCGGGCAACGCCAGTTGAGACATTCATCAATGTCTTAATCGTAAATACTGCTATTGAGGCACACTCAATTAAAGTGCTACACTGTCACGCTGGCTAATATAACTATACACACGATACTTTTTTCTTTCCAATTCGTTAGTTAAATCTATTGATTATGCCAATCATTAAATTAAATATTGATTGGAGGCCTCGCGGTCCTCAACGTATCTAGTCATTTCTAGAATGAAAAAACCTGATTTTCATACAGAAATCGCCCAGTTTCGCACAGAGATGATCTCGGTCACGTCCCCCGGTTACGACAGGATTATCGGCGAAAATTGCGAATCACGAATCACGAATTATATATTACATAATACATATTAGCCGAACCAAACTTGGCCGACTAAGGAAGAAAATCACAATCATGATTAAATTCTCGAATAAAAATTTGACCGAACCACATTCTTGCCCTGTTATAGAATCAGGTATTTCTGAGCACACGAAAAATCACGATCCTTGATTCAAGACTAATATCAGCATACTCCGCTGACTCCACGGTAAGTCAGCTACATAGAATATATGTATGTCTGTTCGTATGTACGTAAGTATGTATGTATGTATGTATGTATGTATGTATGTATGCATGCATGTATGTATGTATGTATGTATGTATGTATGTATGTATGTATGTATGTATGTATGTATGTATGTATGTATGTATGTATGTATGTATGTATGTATGTATGTATGTATGTATGTATGTATGTATGTATGTATGTATGTATATATATATATATATTATAATCTTACTATTATATGAAGAGGGAACGCTTGTTTGTATGTTTGCAAAAATCTCAAAAACTACTGAACCAATCGCCTCCAATTTTTGACAGTAGTTTTACTATATACCCTGAAGCGTCATAGGCTATTGATTAGTCATTAATTAATTAGGAACGCTTCTATGCAAAATGTGAAAATAACATGCAAATCAGGCCCGGCTTCACTCTTTGGCCACTAGATGGCGAGACGCTGTTGTAGCCGTTCACGCGGTTGAAATGGCGCGGTCTGGCCTATAAGTGTAAGGCAATCAGTGGTCGAATCCTCGATTTGCTTATGGAAAACTTTAAATTGGTCGTCGTATTGTGACTCCCGATATTATAGCGGTGTAATCGATTGGTCAAATAATCGAACTCGCTTACCTTTTCCTAAGGAATTATTTTTATTTGAAGCTGCGGCTTCTCTCTTTAGCCATTAGATGGCGAACCGCTGTACGAGCCGTTCACGTGGCTGAAATGGCGCGGTCTGTCCTATAAGTATAGGGCGATCAAGAGACCTATTCACTATTTTCTTTGAAGAAACTGTAATTGGTTTTCCTATTTTGACTCTTCATTTTAATATTAATATAATACTTTTAACTAAAAAGTCATCGGCTGAGAAATGCCTAGATCTAGATTGTCTCGAAAGGCAACTGCTGCGAGGTGCATGGCATCTAATCAAATGAATAAAAGTTTGCGCGAAGCCCGACTCTCGCAAATGTCTGCATCCAAAGCAAATAGCCGAGCTAAAGAAGTTTTCCCAGTCCGAGAACTGCGTCTGATGCAACAATGGACCCAGACTGATTCTCGAAGAATACGCGAATCATCAATTAAGCATTTGAGTCGGCTTGATGATCAGCGTATTCGTTCAAGGCATAACAGACGGCCTGATTTTATGTCAAGGGATGGTTTTGAATATCAACCTGATGTGGATTATATGAATTTGGCAGATATACAGATTGGTGCAATGAATAAAAAATATAATTCTTGTTGTGCTAAAAAATGGAAGGATGAAGCCGCTGATATGTGCTGCGCTGGTGGTAAAATTTCTCTACCACAACTTGAAGTACCTCCGGGATTTCTGAGAAAGTTAGTTTTAGGATCTCATCCTTTATCAAAACATTTTCTTGATTATGCAAGAAAGTACAATACTCTGTTCCAAATGAATTCCTTTGGGGCAAAAAAATTGTTGAAGAAAATTTTATGCCATACTTCAAAATCCAAGGACAAGTTTACCATAGTATAGGAAGTTTACTTCCTGCGTCAAATTGAAATCATGAATTTCTACAAATATATTTCGTTTCTGATGCTGATCAGCTATCGCTTCGCTCTAATATTGTTCCAAACTTGAAAGGAGAACTAAGAGAAAATTTTCAAAGTATTTTGTTTAACAGTAATAATTTAATCAGAAGTTTCAGATATAATTTGGAAAATATGCCTCCAGCTCAAAGAGATGATTTTCAATTGATTATTCATTCTAATCGTGTACCTCTAGATCAACATAGAGGTCGTTATAATGCCCCGGCTGTTAACGAAGTTGCAGTACCATGAGTAGATGAAGATGAAGGTCCAAGAGATATTGTTTGCACTGTCGAGATAAACAACTAAAACGTGTATCAGAACTTCATCGTGTGTATGATCCTCTTCAATGTTTCCTAGACTCAAAGATGGATATTACCTCACAATTCAACAATCAACTTATGATTCGTACAAATACTGAGAACTGTCTATATTGTTTTAGAAATTTATTCAACCAGTATTGTGTCGATATGATGGCAGAAATGATTACTGAACGATTAAATTTTATCGAAACTACGATTAAATTTAATCGACTCAATAAAAAAAAATTACGTACTGTAGAATGTGTACATCTACGAGATGCAATAAATCAAGATGCGAATATTCAAGCTGATAATACCGGCCAACGTATTATACTTCTATCTTTTTTTACTGGTTCACCATGATATATGCACGAGAAAATACAAGACGCCATGACTTATGTACGTAAATATGGACGCCCAGGTTTGTTCATAACTATCACTTGCAATTCTGAATGGCCAGAAATCAAGACTGAACTATTTCCGGGGCAAAAATCGTTTGATAGACATGACATTATATCTCGAGTCTTTCATCTTAAACTCAAAAAATTCCTAGATCAGATAACGAAAAAAGAAATATTCGGCAAAGCGAATTGTTTTGCATATAGTGTAGAATGGCAAAAGCAAGACTTGCCGCACGCACACCTACCCCTATGTACACTTGAAGGCCATTGATTCTGTCCACTGTTCTCGAACGCCGCGCGTATCGTGACGTTTCGTGCATATGCTAATACATTAGCATGACGGTCACGATACGCGCGGCGTTCGAGAACAGTGGACAGAATCAATGGCCTTTAAATGTACCATCCTGCCAGAGGCTCAAATTTGTTAATTTTGCAATATGAGACATTTCATGAGGGCTTTTGTCCTCAATTTTGAGATATTTAAGAATATTCTAGAACAAAAACTCAAAAGAACTTTTTTTTCTGAAAAAATGCCAACATTTCTAGCAATATTGGATCCAGAGCCGTAAGTAGACATATAGCTATCAGCTAACTCATTTCCAGACTTGAAACTAAGCAAAAAGCATTCTCAAGCGATGAATAATGAATTTTATCGGGCTTGGTGAAGTATCCCAAAGTGATATTGCGAGAAAAAATTCCTCACTCCCCGGGCTAAATTTAAACCAGCGTCATCGGGGAGCATGGAATTTTTTTCCTCGGAATAACACTTTGACTAACAAATATGTATAAGTTGTCGATCTTTGAGGGCCAATCCAGAGTGAAGTGGAAAAAGGAAAATTCACAAAATCCACCACATATTTATTTAGTGCGACGTTTCGCCAGTTAGGTTCACTCTTTCCCCATTGTTTGCAGACCTTGTCATGGAAGATTTAGAAATAGAATGTTTAAAAAAATCAAAGTTAATATATAATTGTGAACCGCTAATTTACAAGAGATATGTTGATGACACCTTTTTATGTGTAAAAAAAGAACACGTGGAAATAGTTATTAAAGTTTTCAATGAATACAATAGAAACTTGAAATTCACTCATGAATTAGAAGAAAATAATTCTATAAATTTCTTGGACACAACAATCATAAGAACCAACAATAAATTAATTACTAACTGGTATCAAAAACCAACATGCTCTGGTAGATTGTTAAATTTCAATTCAAACCATACAATTCAACAAAAACGTAACATCATTTCCAATTTAATAGATAGATCAGTTTTACTTTCAGATAAAAAGTACCATAACGACAATATTAATAAAGTTAAAAGAATATTATTGAAGAACGATTACCCACAGAAATTCATAGAATCATGTGTAAATGACCGACTTCGCTCAATTAGATTCTCTGAAAAGAAAAATAATTCTGATAAGAATCATCCTTTGTACTTTGGCAATACCTTTTCAAGATACATTTTACAATAAAGTATCTAGCTCTCTTAAAAAATTAAACATTAGAACAGTTCCTTTAGTCAATCATAATCTTACAAACATAATAGAATTAGGCAAAGATAAAACAGATATATTAGATCAAACTGAGGTAGTTTATAAATTTAATTGCAACGACTGTTTGGCATGTTATATTGGCGAGACGAAGAGACAATTAAAAGATAGAATCACAGAACATCAAAATATTACTGATAAACCACTTCCGGTCCCTTTGCATTTAATAGAAAATAGTACGCACACATTTGATCGGAATAACGTTAAAATTTTAGACCGCGAAGCGAATTATAAGAAACAACTTATTTCGGAAATGCTCCACATCAATATGTACCAACACATACTTAATAGGAAGGAAGACACACAACAACTCAGTCACACGTATAGGAAGCTGAGCAAGATTTTTCAAAACAAACACACCTGATGGTATATAAGACCACTGACTTTAGCTTTATACACAATAGTTTGATAATGGCAGTGGAAGCGGCTGCTCCCACTGCCGAACGTAATATTACATTTTCATTCAAAACTGGCGAGAAAAAATATTTAATTGTTACTTCGTCGATTGTTTTGTACTTAAATTGTATTATTTATTACGAGTTTTTTTGTGTAATAAATTTTTAGCCTGATGAGGCCAGTGAACCTAACTGGCGAAACGTCGCACTAAATAAATATGTGGTGGATTTTGTGAATTTTCCTTTTTCCACTTCACTCTGAATTGGCCCTCAAAGATCGACAACTTATACATATTTGGAATTATGGAGGGTGCACAGCATAATACTTTGACTAACACTTTGGGATAGTCCACCAAGCCCGATAGAATTTATTATTAATCGTTTGAAACTTGTGGACGTTAAAAAATAATTATCCTGACTAGTCCCAAAGTGCTATATTTGATCTATTCCGTGTAATTGACCGATACATTATGGGAATTAATGATAATACTCTGAAAATGGGTGACCGCATACGCCACTTGTATGTATGCATATTACTCTGGTTTTCTCTTGATACATTTGATTCACTGTATAAGTGGGTTGGAATTCCAACTCAATTAGGCCCATGCTCGAATCTTACTCTTATCGCAAAACCAGAAATGGTCAGAATCTTACTAAGTCTTTTCCACTCACCAACAGACCACACTAGATTTGAGTCACCGATCTTGACTGAACTGTTTCTATATCCAGAGTCTCAGGGTGTAATACTCTCAACTTTCCCAAGATATTAATTATTATATCTTGGTTGAAGCCGTTTCTCGCCCTTGATTGAGATATTCCTCATGGAGTGTATTTCCTTTTAATGTACTTCACTTCAACTTCCACTAGTCGGATACTACTGCATTTAATATCTTGTGAGATACGTAGAAACAATCAGTTCAGTTATATTACTCAAACTCAACAATTTTGCCCTCGAACAGAGTGTAATATAGAATAAATTGATAAAAAAGGCACGGTTTACAACTTTCTTCTTTAGACTTGGATAATAGAGTAATAACAACTTTTAGCCAAGCAAAGTGGCACGAGTACAAGAAAATTCCATGACAATTCAGTGTCAGGATTGGATTTCAATTGTTAGAACTTGAATTCTGATCACTTGTTGTCCAAAATCATACAGTGGTATCCTAGAACAACAATATTCTACTTACATTTAATTGGCACCTAATTCTCTTCTCAATCCAATTTGGAAAAGGTTCCGCGCATCACCTGTGGCAAAAATATGGATAACAAAGTATCATATTCTTAGAGAAAATGGATGAGGTAAGAGCGTACAAGCTAAAAGTATACTTATCTAAATTTTGTTGCATCTCTATCTTATTGAAATCTGATCAGCTGTTCACGTTGGAGATGGAAATCTACTCGTACCATAGAGAAGTATTCTACAGGTAATGGGAAACTGCTATAGTAATTGGCAATTCCACAAATTGTCCGTGCACATGGAGTCGCGGGTACTCGTCGAAGCTCCAGACGAGGAGCTTTGACTCGAGGATACGGGAGGGGGGGGGCACGACAACATCGGCACCAACGTGGATGCGACGATCAAACGATCGTGGTCATGTACACACTTATGTAGTGTATAGGGATGAAGCGTATCGCTTGTGGAGTAGCCGCTGAGACGGGGAGGAGCCCCCACAACATTTCCTCGTGTTTGCGCCAAAAACAAAGAAATGTACACAGTTGCGTCACACATGTTGATCATAAAAATCAGATACGTTAGATCAAAATTCATTACTGATTTACTCCTGGATGCTTTATATCGAATATGTTTATCATATAAATTATTATGTATTTAAAAACATTTCAATTCTGAACTTCTTAAGAACGCGAAATTCACTGTTCACCGATATTTTGTGTATCAATAAGAATGTATACCTCTATTTCTTCAATTTCATCAAATTGCAATTGAATTTATTCAAAAAATGTTTGTCAGAAATGGTTCTAAGTCACGAATATAAATTACAGGATACAGAGTAAATTAAATGAATAAATTATAAATGCTTTTTGACTCTATAATGAATATAGTAGACTAGTGTCACGTGGCTGGGATTATTAGAATCGCATTGTGCGGGGCCACGCCACGAATATCGGAACGTTCTAGAAGAATGATGTCGAAATCGTGACGCACGGAGGGTAACTCAAGACAGCAGGAGGCGACTGACCGCCTCCACCGAGCGAGCCACCAAGGGGTTACCCCTACGAGGGATTAAATATCGAGGCGCTCGGGGTAGTCAGACGGCAGACACGCGGTTAGTCACGCAGAGACGGTAGACAGTCCAACGTTCATATTGTACACTAGTATTGGAATAATTACACGAGCTCTCTCAGTAAAGGGAATAGGAAATAAAGACACATAGAACCCAATTTCTGAGTACTGAGTTTTTGTTAACCTGATTTGATACGTAACGAAACCTTACCGAGTAAAACGCCAACTGTCAATACCACAGCCGAGATGTGAACCTAGCGGATAAAGGATCACGGCACGTAACAGAAACTAATACGTGCGCCACAACAGGTCCCAATTTATGGTGGAGGTGCTGGGATCTCGTTTCGTGTGAGAGGATTTAGATCGTGTGTCGAGAATTGGAACAATTTTTTTTCGAGAATTCACACAATCACATCGGAACCAACTGCGCAAAGTGAGCGTTGTGGACGAAGGAAAGAAGAAGACGATAGCGAAGCAGATTACACCAACAGTGAAGCAGATAGAAAAAAAAGAAAAGAAAGGACGACTGCAAACAATAATATACACCCAGCCAGGAAGGATGACCAGAGCTAGCCGTGTCAATATATTCTTGGTCGCCTTTTTGTGAGTACATTCAAATTATACAATATATTCCTGTGGAAATCGCGAACGACTGGAATTTAGAAGCACGTGGAATAATTAATTTTACAATTGATTTGACACTGCAATGAAAAATAGCAAATCATTCAGATGATATTATATTCTGCTACGATCTGTCAAATAAATGATATGAGTCAACGAACCCGAGGTCGAATAACGTAATGTCAGATAATTCGCATTCAGTCAATTGATTAATGGACTTGATCGCCTCACCAACTCAGTACATAAGTAATATTAAGTACATTTTGAAAGAAATTCTGAAATCGATTTCATAATTCACCTAACCTTATTTTTTGGATGAATAGCTGATAACAATAAGCCTCTTTAAGGGGGGATATACAGATAGAACGAGAAAAAAAACTCTTTTTTGAAAATCGTTTTTCAAGGGTAGTTTTCAATCAAATCTATCGAAACTTTTTAACAAATATGAATTGATCCATGTAGTATACAGAAATATTTTCTTTCAATTTTTTTCAACTAAATGGAGGCCGTTAGATAGCGTTGAAAAAGTACCTCTATTTTGCTTGTGCCGGCTCTCCTGGTCGCAATTTTGATCTGAAATCGAAAAATCAAGAAAATTTACATTAATTACATTCACAGTTAGTAGATGAATTGAAAAAAAAAGTGAAAAAAAAAATTTACACTCTTGGTGTAACTTTTTTTCGAAAAACTCGATTTTTTCCCCGCCATTTTATCACATTTTTCCATGTGTAATAATATAATATTACAATAAGTTTTAATTCATCTAATAGGTAATACTATAATAAAGAAATCCTATGAGTTTCAGCTCAATCGGATGATCAGTTATCACCGGCATAAACTCCAAAAATGCAGTTTTGAGAAAAACGCGTTGAAAGTTTCAAATTATCGTTAAATCGTCCTTACACTTCAATCAGCAATCCCTTGGAAAAAACACTTGGAGTTCGAATTTCGAAAAAAGGGTTTCAGGAGCGTATTCTACGGAAAATTTACTAACTTTTTATGAAAAAAAATCGATTTTTTTTGTCATTCTAACTGTATATCCTCCCTCAATATAAATTGTATCGGATGATTATGTACTAATCATTGATGATATATTGACATTGCGCTGAGTAAGTTTACCATAGATTATTTACTATGTCGTACATCATTATGGACAATAATGGTCTTCCAGGAAGGATTGAGAATATTCCTTATTCTCCGGGACAGCCATGACAGCCACGGTCGTATCAGCTGATCGTAAAATGTAAATCACTATGAACTTTTGAGCTCGATTATACTGCCTAAAGTATCTCTAGATTGACTTTTTTTCGAAGTTTGTGCAAAGCACATACAAAAACAGTATACTTGTAGGATAAATTCTCAATATCACCAGTAAATGAAAATATCTTGCCGGCTATGCCGAAACAGTCGCAGGTATAAATTTTTTAAGCCGAGCGGATAGGCGGGGGCCAGTGCATCGTTTATGGCAGGGTTCAAATTTTCCTGTAGTACACTGCGTCTCCGAGATCTTTCCGAGAGAGGACGAGCCGCGCAAGCCAAAACACATGGATTGCACGTGTCCACTTTTCGGTGTTGCCCATGCATAAAAAAGGGTCCAAAAAAGTCTCGTAAATTTCGATGATACTAGGTCATACAGGATTGCTCCTCCTCCATCAGCTGACCTGATTTCTTATTGGTCAACTTTTGTTGTTCATAGCGCTTTAATTATTGGTCGGATCACATTCGTATAAAGTACATTTGAATCAGATTTTGGAATTCTATATACCCTTTCTTGGTAAAATACTAACCCTTCTCCACCCTGTATACAGAAACAATTCCAAAATTTTTCTTTGAATATCAGCCACAAATGACTGATTCGGTTTCTGCGATACCATCTCAAATCATAGACTCTCTCAGTAAAAATGTCATTAGCGAAAATAAAATCACTTTGCAGTTACTGACCAATTATAGTCTTTAGTCAAATAATATAAAATTGATGAGTAAGCAAATTTCAGGAACACAACGCAATACCGATATTGAGCTTGATACAGTAGGTCACCAAGTTGCTTAAGTAAAGCTGACTCTTCGACAATTTAAACAGGAAAATTACAAAACATTCGTTAAAACGAAATCGAACGAGTATGTGAATCATACATAGATGATAAATCAACTAGCTCCACAAAAGATACTCATGGGAGAAAATTTGAATCTGAGCGAGCAGAAAAAAATTACGAAGATGGGAAACCGAAAAAAAATAAAAAAGAACGTAGAGGTCGAGAATTATTGAGAAATGAAAGTGACGAGTTGAACTTGACTGTACTCAATCGTATTAAGGGGATCTTGTCATGTACTATGACCTTGGATTTCGTAAATTCGTTGGCATTTTAACAGTTTTGAATATTTTCCGATAAAAATTTGAGGGATATATGACAAGGAGGTCTTGAAAGTGGGAAGATAAAAAAATTTCTGCATAATCAAAAAATATTACAGAATGAAGTTCCCGATTTTGTCGTTGGCGCTACGATCCCAGCGCGCCAAACATGTTTTTCGTCCACAAGAAGAGTATCAATACGTTTAAGTGGCTTTTGACGGTCTTCCCGCGACATACATTACCTTAGGAACGATGTGACAACAATTTAGCAAAGTTCCCTTCAAAATTAATTCAACCGGATCGAATTACGCTGAGCGTAAATTTTTGAATTTTCTTGGTAGAACGGAGGATAAAACAGAGCAGGAGCTGAAAATCGGGGAAAGAAGTATGAAAAAACCAGCAGAAAAAAGGGAGACGGGCGGCTTTTCCGGCCAGAGCCCAGAGATATGAACCGCAGGTAGGCACACGTGTTCAAAAGATCCGCACGCCTTCTCCCGGCTCTCGTGCCTGCCGCTCGAAGGGTCGAGCAAACGCCGTCCCTTCTTTTATTAGGTAATTGTAAAATTTGACAATTCACTTTTTCCATATTCAAAATTAGTATTGTTTTTCCTTAAAACAGCGTTATGAGGTGATAATATCGAATTTCGAATCATAAAAATCGAACCATTTTAAGTCTCCTACAAAAATCTAAAAATCTAATTGACCATCGCATATTTATGAAAGTTGATATCATCCGATTTTCATTATTCAAAATTGACTATTATCACTGAATGATGATGTTTCAGATAAGAGCAATTTCAAGTATCAATTAAAAAAAATCTAAACATTTCAAAATTTTGGTGGAAGCTATGAATGACCGTAATAAAGAGATGCTCGACCCTCTGTTTCTCGGTTCGACTTTTCCAACGGCAGGCTCTGGGAGATCGACAGAGGAGATACGAGCCGAATGTGTTTACCCGCGAATTCGAATCTTCCAGATCTAGACAGAAAACGCGCATCGCATGTTTATGAAAGTTGATATAATCCGATTTTCATTATTCAAAATTGACTATTATCACTGAATAATGATGTTTCAGATAAGAACAATTTCAAGTGACGATTGAAAAAAATTTAAACATTTCAAAATTTTTGTGAAAGCTACACTGAGAAAAAAATCTAGTTGATCCAACAATATATTCGTTTGAATACATCCAATACACGATTTCTTGTCGATTTGATCAAAAATATTGTTAAATCAGCAAACTCGGTGGTGATCCAGTAGAGGGCGCACCGACACTTGTCGATCCAACAGAAAGATTTTGTTGAATCAACATACTCTGTATTGTCAATGGAATTTAACTCCGAATTGACAATTCGTTATGTTGGAACAATCAATTCATTTTTTTCAAACCAGTAGTCCAGCAAGAACCGATAGGTGGCGTCAAACCGAAGTACGTATAGAATGATCGATGATTTATCTCATTGAAAGTTGGAGAAACTGAATTAATAACGGAAAAATTTCATGGATTCCTCTTGCTAATATTATTCAAACTTACTAGGAGACCGCTTGGGATGCGGGTCACCAATCTTGACCAAAATTTTTTTCCTGGTTCCTGGTGGCCATAGTAGAGAGAATCCAGAATTTTAGGGTCCAACGTTCCCAAACTTTCCAGATATTAATTTATGTATCCTGGGTGGAGACGTTGTTCTCGTCCCAAATGACAATATGTCATCTGAGACGTATTTCCCTCACTGCACTGCACTTTCACTGTTCCTACTTGACCACCACATCACATTCTATCCTAGAAAACATATGAAAGGAGTAAATAGCGTGTACATGCAACAAATCTTACTTTCATGTCTTACTCACATAGAGTAAAACATTTGTGGGATATTATACCGATGATACCGAAAAAAGGTTGAAAATTAACAAAATGGCGGACTTTTTTTTGTTCTTAAAATTGATATATAGACAAAAATTGAGGATAAAATTAATGGTTTTATAGGTATAAGATTCCAGAAATTCAATTGCCTTTAAGATAAAAAAAGATTCAAGTCGATACCTTGATTAGTTTTTGAGATAGGATTCCCACCAGTTTAAAAAAAGTCATTTCGAGATAAACGCGTGTAACGTTCGGTTAACCATAACAATAACGTTAGTCATAGGTTCCATTATTATGCTATAACTTTTATATAAATAATATTTTGGTCACACGCTTTTCGGGGTATATTCTACACATCATAAGGTAGCAAAATCAGCAAAAAAAATCGAATTTTTGAAATTGCTTGATGAGAACCTCCCCTTAAGAATGTCTGTCCTGACCAAGCTATACTCCCCTGCATTTGCGAAAGGTAGAGCTTCTGCTCCAATACCAAGCGTATTGATGGAAAACGCTAAATTAGAATGGACTTTAAACTAACTGGATACTGCTCTGCAATTATTGAAAGAAGCTATTGAAACCACCTGGACCGTTCAGATTCCTTCAAAAAGGTAATTCTGTCTTCAAATATGAAATTGACCATTATTCTCATCTTTTATTCTTTTTTTGGGGATAACCTTGAGGTATAGCATTGTCGTACGTTTAATTAATACTAGTAGCTGAGAATGTTCAATAATATTCTGATATATCCAATTCAATTTTCAGAGGCAAAAAATTAGCGTCTGAAGGAGAAGATGGATCAGTTTGATTGTGGGATCTGAATAATACAGAAAATACTAATATTTCACAACCGTATCTAGATGATAGATTAGCAAGACCATAATGAGGCGAATGGATTGGGGCTGTAGATTTTACAGGAGATTGACTAGTATGTATATTCTGTTATAAAAGAATCAATTTTTAACACAAGCTTATATAAATGTCATTGATTGAATATGGAATTTTACAGCCTTCTGGTGGTGGTCCAAAACTATCTTCATAGCACATGAAAACAATAAAAGCTACCACAGTATTCGATCTTCCCAATGAAGGAATTCACGTGGCAGAAATTTATGAAGAACGAGTTATTGTTGGTGGTATGATGCCATATTTCCATCATTTGACTTATCAAGGTGTGTCCCTTGTCATGATTCCAATTTCTAGTAACACTGTTTATAGTGTTATATACCAAGAACAGCCACAAAAAGTTTTAAGTGTAGCAGGGTCGTAAGATTTAACTATCAAGAGTTAGTAATGAAATTCCCTGTTTAAAATAATCGACCGGATTTCCCACTTCGTTTCCCATTGGTGTTTCCCGGTCAAATAGCGGGGTTTCACCGGTGAAATCCAGTGGGAAACACGGTCGATTGAGCGGTAATCGAAGTTGACCGAATAACATTCCCGGTTGGTTGACCGGGTTTCCCGGTCAGAAAAAAAATATCAAGGGCTCCTCCGGAAGATCTTTTCCCAGTCGATTACCGGTGTTTCCCGGTCGATCAACCGTGATTCCCAGTCGATCGACCGGGAAACACGGTCAGAAAAAAATAATGTGGGCTCCTTAGAAAGAGTGTTTCCCGGTCGATTATCAGTGTTTCCCGGTCAATCGACCGGGAATCACGGTCGATCGACCGGGTTTCACGGTCAGATAAAAAATATCAAGGGCTCCTCCGGAAGATCGTTTCCCAGTCGATTACCGGTGTTTCCCGGTCGATCAACCGTGATTCCCAGTCGATCGACCGGGAAACACGGTCAGAAAAAAATAATGTGGGCTCTTTAGAAAGAGTGTTTCCCGGTCGATTATCAGTGTTTCCCGGTCAATCGACCGGGAATCACGGTCGATCGACCGGGTTTCACGGTCAGATAAAAAATATCAAGGGCTCCTCCGGAAGTTCGTTTCCCAGTCGATTACCGGTGTTTCCCGGTCGATCAACCGTGATTCCCAGTCGATCGACCGGGAAACACGGTCAGAAAAAAAAAATGTGGGCTCCTTCGAAAGTGTTTCCCGGTCGTTTATCAGTGTTTCCCGGTCGATCGACCGGGAATCACGGTTGATCGACCGGGTTTCACGGTCAGAGGAAAAATATCAAGGGCTGCTATGGAAAATCGTTTCCCAGTCGATTATCGGTGTTTCTCGGTCGATCAACCGTGATTCTCAGTCAATCGACCTGGAAACACGGTCAGAAAAAAATAATATGGGCTCCTCCGGAAGATCGTTTCCCAGTCGATTATCGGTGTTTCCCGGTCGATCAACCGTGATTTCCAGTCGATCGACCGGGTTTCGCGGTCAGAGAAAAAATATCAAGGGCTCCTCCGGAAGAGTGTTCCCCGGTCAATCGACCGGAAAACACTCTTTCTAAGGAGCCCATATTATTTTTTCTCTGACCGTGAAACCCGGTCGATGGACCGTGATTCCCGGTGGATTGACCGGGAAACACTCATAATCGACTGCGAAACGATCTTCCGGAGGAGCCCTTGATATTTTTCCTCTGACCGTGAAACCCGGTCAATCGACCGTGATTCCCGGTCGATTGACCGGGAAACACTCTTCCGGAGGAGCCCTTGATATTTTTTCTCTGACCGGGAAACACCGGTAATCGACTTGGAAACGATCTTCCGGAGGAGCCCTTGATATTTTTCCTCTGACCGGGAAACACTCTTTCTAAGGAGCCCTTGATATTTTTTTGCTGACCGTGAAACCCGGTCGATCGACCGTGATTCCCGGTGGATTGACCGGGAAACACTGATAAACGACCGGGAAACACTTTCGAAGGAGCCCATATTATTTTTTTCTGACCGTGTTTCCCGGTCGATCGACTGGGAATCACGGTTGATCGACCGGGAAACACCGATAATCCACTGGGAAACGATCTTCCAGAGGAGCCCTTGATATTTTTTTTCTGACCGGGAAACCCGGTCAACCAACCGAGATTCCCGGTCGATTGACCGGGAAACACTCTTTCTAAGGAGCCCACATTATTTTTTTCTGACCGAGTTTCCCGGTCGATCGACTGGGAATCACGGTTGATCGACCGGGAAACACCGGTAATCGACTGGGAAACGATCTTCCGGAGGAGCCCTTGATATTTTTTATTTGACCGTGAAACCCGGTCGATCGACCGTGATTCCCGGTCGATTGACCGGGAAACACTCTTTCTAAGGAGCCCACATTATTTTTTTCTGACCGTGTTTCCCGGTCGTTCGACTGGGAATCACGGTTGATCGACCGGGAAACACCGGTAATCGACTGGGAAACGATCTTCCGGAGGAGCCCTTGATATTTTTTTTCTGACCGGGAAACCCGGTCAACCGACCGGGAATGTTATTCGGTCAACTTCGATTACCGCTCAATCGACCGTGTTTCCCACTGGATTTCACCGGTGAAACCCCGCTATTTGACCGGGAAACACCAATGGGAAACGAAGTGGGAAATCCGGTCGATTATTTTAAACAGGGTTTGCATAAGATCTTGGTATAATTAATAATTTTATCATTAGCCTTCTCAAATAGGTATTCATGATTCTAGTGATGAGGCATCTATTCACTTTGAAATTAATTACAGATAAGCCCTACAACTTTATATGAACATGTTCCGTAACAGGAGAGGATGTTTGAATGTATGTAATAGTATTTGACTTGAATACACTTCTTCATGTTATCGATGTTATACTGTTTCATTTCTTATCCATACTTTTTTGTTCACATCACTAGTGTTTGTAGTTTCTGGGTGAAGGTAAAATTTAAACCATTCATCCATCCTCGACTGAACAGAATAATTATCGCTGCAGCAATTATAACTAACAAGGAAAGTATCAGACCTTCGGGTCACCAATTTTGACCAAACTTTGTACGTATGTCCTGTGACACATCAGTGATCATACGGACAAATATTTGGTTCCCAACGCTCCCTCAGGTCAAAGTTACTCTGATAGCATCATAATTACTTTTTATCCTTATACACCACACACACTGATCCGGATGGTTTTTCTCTCCACTGTGTTTAAGCACTTTCTCAAACGAACAAACTGCTTCTTGATGCTCAGACTGCTTCTTGCGTACATCAGAAGGCTGAAAAAAATATATAAACTTTGATGTGTCACATTGACTGATCACTCATGAGTCAGTGAGTGCATGTAAACATCTGATTTCTATAAATTCTAAAATTGGACGTACAATGATTCGAGTGGCTAATACTTCTCACATGGCCAATGAACTTTGTGCATGGAATTCAAAGATCATTGTCGACAGAATGTACTCTATTAGCATCTTGATGAGCCACAAGAAAAGAATGTCCATGGTGAAATGATTCACTATAGTATTGTTTATAGTCATATTGTTCTCCAGCAGGTTTCGAGCGTCATCGTGTGCAGTTGATGAGGATAATTTTTATTCAAGACGCAAGGGAATTCAGATAAGTGAACTTGACCTTTGCCTTTCTAGATATATTTCTGGAAGATGTTTCTTTGTGATATTTTCTTCTGATATTTTCTTTGTGATAGTTTCTTTGGATTGGCCCTCAAAGATCGACATTGACACACATTTGGAATTATGGAGGGTGCACAATTCAATATAAGTCCCATAATATAATATAATATAAGTTCAAAGTATAAATAATATATATAATATATGTTCAATATAATATAATATAAGTTCAATATAGGTCTACGATCGAAAAATGACCAGACTTCTACAGGAAAAAGTTTCTTCAAGTCAATAACATCCGACTTGGGTACAGAACAACGAAGATCCTCAAACTCTGGATCAACCTTCGACATCAGCTAGCGGCTGCCGACGCCCGCTGTGACTTTTCCTCTTTCCACTTCACTCTGGAATGGCCCTCAAAGATCGACATTTACACACATTTGGAATTATAGAGGGTGCACAATTCAATATTAATCCCGGTCTACGATCGAAAAACGCCCAAAGTGATATTGCGAGAAAAAAATTCCACGCTCCCCGGGCTGGATTTGAACCAGTGACCTCCTGATCTCCGGTCAGTTAAATTCATGCTCCAGGGATGTGGAGAGCTGCCGTCTTCCCGGTGGCGTAGTGGATAACGCAACTGACCGGAGATCAGGAGGTCACTGGTTCAAATCCAGCCCGGGGAGCGTGGAATTTTTTTCTCGCAATATCACTTTGGGATAGTCCTCCAAGCCCGAATTTATTCGTCGTTTGAAATATGTGGACGTTAAAAAATAACTATTTGTGAGTAGAAGAGTTTTGATATAATTGGTTATAGTATTATATTGGTCGACACATGCTCAGAGCTGAAGTTTTCATGAGTGAAAATCAATTCTGACACTGAATTGTCGTTCAATGACACTACATTCGTTGTCTTTGTGCTTGGATACATGTTGTTATTGCTGCAGTATCCAAGCACAGAGAGAAAAGTCAATAATTGTTGATTTTTCCATATATTTCATGTTTTACTCTATGTGAGTAAGACATGGAAGTAAGATTTGTTGAGCATACACGCAATTTACTCCTTCTGTATGATTTTTAGGATAAAATATGATGTGGTATCCAAGTTGGAACAGTGAAAGTGCAGTGCAGTGTGGGAAATACGTAGTGGCCTCTCCTTGTGAGTGCGCTAATCATTTCGCGTGGATCAGTGTGTGTAGTGTATAAGGATAAAAAGTAATTATAATGCTATCAGAGTAACTTTGACCTGAGGGAGCGTGGGAAACCAAATCTTTGTCCGTATAATCACTGATGTGTCACAGGACATACGTACAAAGTTTGGTCAAAATTGGTGATCCGAAGGTCTGATAAGTCCTTGTAAGATCAATATGGTTATTGTCATTACTAGGGGGGTACCCCCCTGCTCGCTTCGCTCGCCAACCCCCCCGTGTGTTCTTTAGAAATCAATAATTTCAATAATAAGTGTAGTAATAATTAAAAGAAAATTACATTCAAAACAATAAAACTTTAAACTTCAAACTTCGAGTTTGTTCGATTGAAAAGAATACTGAACGAACGATTCGAATCAAAATAGAACATTAATGTCAGCTATATTCATGTTGAACGTTTGTTTATTTAGATCAATAGTTGGTTTAACTTTAGGTTAATAGTGACATGTGCTAGATCATATTTTTTGGTTTGGGTATTTCGCGTGTTCCATTTCAGATTTTTGGCAGCAGATTTTGAGTAAGATTGAAACGGTTGCTAGATACGTAAACAATGGTTGCTATGGGTAAAACGGAGATTTAGTATCCTGTGCAGTTGAAAAAACTGGGAACGAAACTTACGTCAATTTTTCTTTCCCTTAGCAAAGGTTGCTAGAGTGGTAAACAACGGTTACTAAAAAGCTAATTGGGAAGATTCTGTGTCCTTTGCCGTCGAGAATGATGGAAATGGGTCATAAATTGATAATTTCCAACCATTGTAATGGTTGCTAGGGAGGTAGAAAACGATTGCTAACAAATATAACAATTCAGTGCCTCTGGCCATCGAGTGTGACTTAACCCATTAAGTCCGGGATGGCGTCGAATTTGACGAAGTTCTCAACCTCATTTTTTTATGTTATTCGGATGGGGAAAAATTTTTCATATATCATTTCTGACGTGAAATTTTATGATCTTTCGAAATATGCTACTGATTTTTATCTAACATCAATACAAAAAAAGTTATAAACAATTTTTTGCGAAAAAACGAGATTTTCAAGATAAAAAATTTTTAATTATCGAAAATTTCCATATGAAAGCGTGAAGATCCACACTTTTTCATGGACTAGAACGTGGCTTCGAGTCCTGCACTAAAAGAGAGGTGAGTCGCGAAATGATTGATTCAACATTAAGGTCCTCAAAATGGCGTCCGAGCCGAAATTTTTTTTCAATTCTTTTTCAAACCTCAGTAGTTGGGCTATATTTCATGATACAGATGAACCACATGCACATTTCATAGTTTGAGACATCGCTGAATTCGAAGTTGGTATTATCTTTGCAAAATAATTTTGTTCAAACAATTTGTTTAAACAAATTATTGCAAAATGAAGTTTTTTGGCAAAATTAATACCAGAATCCGATTCCTTAGACAAAAATACATCTGGTACGTTAATTTCAGTAATAATCATCATAGACATATTGTTATCAACAAATTACACAGCTCCACAAAAAAAAAATAAAAAATTGAACCAGAGACTGGACCACCCTACTCATATGTATTTTTGGCTGCTGAATCCGAATCCGAGGTTCGTTAAGCTCCATCACCCCTGCGTTTAGACATAACCTCGAAAAAATTTTTAAAAATCATCATTTTGCAAAACAGAAATTTTTTCAGATTTTACGTGGAAAACTAGATAGAAAATGTTCTTGGTATTTTTTCTATTCGTCGCATAGTTTACGAGTGAAAAATTCGTAAAATTATGAATTTTGAATCCGGCCCACTAGCCGTCAAACTTTCTAAATTTTTTACTCGAAAACTATGCGACGAATCGAAAAATCGCTATGGACAGTTTTCTTTTATTTTTTCATGTAGAATAGAATAGAATTTTTTGTTTTGCAAAATATCGATTTCATCGGTATGTCGTCCGCCATATTTTTGAGGTTATGGCTAAACGCAGGGGTGATGGATTATTACTAAAATTAGCGTACCAGATGTATTTTTGTCCAAGGAATCGGATTCTGGTATTAATTTTGCCAAAAAACTTCATTTTGCAATAATTTGTTTGAACAAATTGTTTAAACAAAATTATTTCGCAAAAATAATAACAAATTCGAGTTCAGCGATGACTTGAACTATGAAATGTGCATGTGGTTTATCTGTATCATGAGATATAGCCCAACTACTGAGGTTTGAAAAAGAATTGAAAAAAAATTTTGGTTCGGACGCCATTTTGAGGACCTTAACCCCTGTTGAATCAATCATTCCGCACCTCACCTATCTTTTAGTGCAGGACTCGAAGCCACGTTTTAGTCCATGAAAAGATGTGCATCAGCCTAGATTTTGCCGCGACTAACCTGTGCGCAAAATTTCCAGGAGATCAGACCATTGAATATTTATTGGAAATAGATAATTTATTCGAAGACACGGGTGGAAAAAGAGGATGGAAAAAAGAGGTGAAAAAAGGGGTGAAAAAAGGTGTGGAAAAAAGGGTGGGAAAAAGGGTGAAAAAAAGGGTGGAAAGAGGGATAAAAAAAGGTGAAAAAGGGGGTTGAAAAAAGGGAGTGGAAGAAGAGGTGAAAAAAATGGGGGAAAAAAAGGTTACTAAGGGGGGGCAACTAAGGGGGGCAACTAAGGGGGGCAATCAAGGGGGGCAACTTGGGGGTCAAAATTTCCCACGGCGGCGGCGGGGGCGGTCTGGCTTTTAATATAGAGAGACAATGCATGATTTTATTCCAATTTTACAATGTAATTTCCATGATTAACCTTCCTGCACATATTTCACAATGATTACTTGAACATAGGTGATGGAAAAAAAATAAAATTCATACGTTGCCGTTCAAAATTTTTTCCATTTGTCAAACTCAATAAATATAGTCAATTTAGCAAAATAGAAGTGATGAATAGATCAATTTGTTAGTTCATTATTTCCATGATATAAATTTATATCGATATTATTTAATGTAAATCAAATTGATAGCATGTAGGAAGAATCCCCAGACAAATCAATCCTTGCAAAAATGAGTTCATACACCACAATCCTATTTCTGTCTTATTTGAAGTTCATAGAGTTGTATCACGTGAAATGGGACAAGAATTTTCATATGAAGAATAATTCTTACTCATTAGCTTCAAGAATGTCAATCTCACGTTGGATTTCATATTTTCTTCCAACCTTTCCAAGCATTTCTTAATGTCGATTCTTGATTTCTCCACTCTTCATTTTCTTATCAAGTGACTCAATTTCACTGATCTTTTCCATGAGATTTTTCAACTTTTTCAAAGGGTCTACTGCTGTTGCTTGTTTAGTAGATACGCCAGGAACTACATTGGAAACTTTTTGGTTTTTGAATACTATTTTGCAATTTTTTCCTAGACGGTTTTTCCAATTGATGTCTTGGCAATATCTTCAGTGATTGACGTAACTATTTTCATTCTTTTTCTTCTTTTTTGTTCCTTGTATGACTGAGCCAGGAATAGGATTAGTGTTTGATCCTTCCGAATCTTCTTCTGCTTTGTGAGCTGCTACAAATTCAGCAGACATGCCTACGGGTATGAAGGCTTATTTCTTGTAAACTGTTTTCCTTTGCCCTCATACCTATTGAATAGGAAAAAAAAATTTATTTACTCTGCAGTTGATCAACAAGGACATAGAAACTGTGAAGGATAATATTCTAATTAATGCAACTCGAAATAGATACAGAGGTACTTCTTGAGACACGTAATTGTCTTTCACTCTTCTGGGTTTTTTCCACGATCCATCTGGTCGTTGGCTTGCAGGTGTTACGTGCTCAGCGGGTAATGCGAGAAGCGGGATCCATTCGATCCGTGTGGGTAAGCGCGATCGACCAGCCGTACCGGCGCCGGGTAACGACACTCCGCGACCCATTCCCCCTTCCTCCAAGCAGGAGATCAGGCCCTCCCTATTAGGCCTTTATTTGTTCGCCGGCGCGGCGATGCGCCTACCAGCCCTGGGATTAACTCCCTGGGTTGCTAAAGCGTATCTCCCGGTGCGGGAGCAAATGGATGCGGCCTATGACACCACCCGGGCCTTATCAGTGGTCCGTGATAGGCCAAAACGGCACGAAGGCCCCCACCCCGGATTGGGAATTGACTTACTTGCTCCGCCCTCTCGTGGCGAGGAGTAGAACTAGACGATCCCAGGTGAAAGCATTGTGAACATAGCAATTCGTTGTTTGATTTTTCCATCGGAAGATACCTCACCATTGATTTCATGTAGGTTCTATCTCAAACTAGAAGACTGCAAACAGACGGCTGTAAAGCTGACGATATTATTTTTTTCGCAGACGTTTTTCCCGCACTTAATTATGTGTTTAGCCTTGTAAACGCGTTCCCCTTCAACAAATTTGTGTTGAGAAGGATTACTTCCAGCCCAATCGCATATGCTGAATACAGAAATCATCTTGTTTTGTAAGAACGAAGTCCAGTCCACTTAACTGCATGTAAACATCTGGGTGCGCGTAGCCATGTTTGATACCTATATCTATTGGTTATGTCCATGTGTCAACTCCCAATAGCCCTATAGAAAGGCGGCGTTTTCCGGAACAGCTATCTCTCTCTCGACAGCCCACGTCGTCTCCGCATCTATTCGGTACTCGCAATTTCTCCGCGATCAAATCCTTCTCAAGCTCGGTCAGGATCAGACATAGCGTATCTTAACATATACTTCATTCGTGTGAACCTTTTGAGTTAATAAAGATCGAACGTGTACAACGAGCATCAAAGAGTATTCTATTCCTACCCTCACCAAACTCAAGGTTAGTACCATTAGCAAGTAACGTATTCGGGAAAAGTAATCGACTGATTCGGCAACGGACCAATCGCCCAGTGCCGGCGGGTCACTGGGTAGGTAGTTGAAAAATTAGAACATTTACAGATTGAACCTTAAGCAATTGATGCAATTTCTCGTTTAAAAACCCCGCCGTAACACAGGTATGAATGTTCCACCTTGAGAAGATATTCATTGACTCGTGTAAATTCACAATTGTTGAGAAAACTTGGCAAAAGAAAACAGCTGTTCAATAAAAGTTGTACATTTATGTTGGAAGAAATTTGGAAAAAGTTCTGTTTTCACAATCATGCAATGTGTAAGCTAACAAGAAATTGCTCCGGAATGCTTACCCTTTTAGATAAAAAAAGTAGAATAAAAGTTTTCTCTCAGGAAAACATGGCGAGCAAGTTGAGCGCAAGCAAAGGAAAACAAAAGTTGCGTTAGATAATATGAACAATGCGCTGATATAGAGAAGATATAATAAAGCTGGATTAATTTTTTACAAATGAATTGACCGCAAACTCATATGATTATATTCAAATGAACTAATTTACCTTGACTGATATTGTGACGGGGAAACCCGTCACTGTAGACGGAGAGGCTGCTCCTCTCCGATCCGGCCGGTGCGGCAGCCGCCGGCTCGGGAGGGCAGCACTCTCCAGCGCGTACGCGAGCCGCGGCGCGCGAGGCCGCGAGCGAGACACGAGGTGGACGGTCATTATCGTCCGGTGCCCGCAAGTAGCAACACGCGACGCGCGCGAGACCCCGAGTGACCGAGCGGAGAGTGATCGTGAGCATGTGTGCGTGCGTGAACCAGGACGCCGAGGTCGACGACGTCGCCACAGCCAACAGCCAGCGGAGCCGAGAGCAGCAGAGCCGAGCCGAGGACGAGCGAGACAGCGAACAGCGGCAAGGTTTGGTGTGCGCGTCGCGGCCCCGGTGTCCCCCCCCAGTGAACGTACGTGTCGGCGAGCGCGCTCCCAAGAACGACGGGCTCCGGCCCTGGCCCGGGCCTCTCCCCTCGCGTCCCCCCCGACGTCACGGCAAAGCGAGCGCGCGGATAGACTCCGTTCGAGTCTCCGCGCGCGGCCGTCCCCCCCAAGAGAGTCCCCCGTGCTCCGAGCGAGAGCTAGTCGCGGCACTCCCGGCGCCCGTAACAAATACGGAGTGCCCGCGGTAGAGCCAATCCCTAGCGTGAACCTGGTGCGAACGGGCACCAGGTCACAATATGAATTTTAGATTGAAGAAAATGTAGGCGGCATCAACCTATTTCAGCAGATTAGCGTATTTCAATCATTTCAATCAATCTTCAAAACACTCCGACAGCTCGAGCGACATCCAGCACGTTCGCACTTCGCATTACTATCCCGCTTTCCGATTGCATTTTCATATTCACAACTTAGTTATACTCCAACCATTACGTTCTACTATATATATTCTATCTATCTATATACCACTGTAGCAGACGCCAGTCCACAACAACAGCAGCAGTTCAGTTGCAATATATATAGATATAGTCATATAGATCGATGCGAGATATCTCGCAATCGATCATCGTCAATTCGAGATATCTTATGATTAATAGAAGAAAAATTTTTTCGGCAATCTAACCTACCGAACGGACACTTTACGTGAAATCCGTATGGTACGTAATGAAAAATCCAGCTGTACATCAAGAAAAAATCGAAAATCATCGGATTCTGCCAGATAACATCCATAATTGCTGCTTATCTGTGTTTCTTCATAAAATTCAAGAATCAGTGAATCGAATTTAATGTATAAGGGTAGCGCTTGCCCCCAGCTGCCTTTACTCGCCAGGAGGGGGCATTAGCGCGCCCCTAGATTACTTGTAATTGTCTGTGAAGCAAAACAATAGATCTACATTATGTACTTCAATAATAAGGATTACAGACATGATTTCGGGTTTATGTTCTAGGAAATGTACACGATGCCTCTTCCAGGCAGAGGGGATGAAAAAATTAGCCGATGGACTGAAGATGCGACTGATATTGAGAATTTGTTACAGCGATCATACCATTGGCTGTGTGAGAGAGCCATAACAACACCCCGAAATAGTTCTGCATTTGAAATTAACAACATGGTCCTAAATCAAGTACAAGGAGATGATAAACAATACAAGGCAATAGACACAGTAATAGAAAATGAAGATATAGTTCACTATCCTCAAGAATTTTTAAATTCACTCAATCCAGCAGGTTTTCTACCCTATAATCTCTAGCTCAAAGTTGTTGTTCCTATCATTTTATTAAGAAATCTGAATCATCCTAAGCTTCGTAATAGCACTCGATTACAAATAAAAACTATGCTAAATAACGTACTCGAAGCTATCTTCCACACCGGCCCAGCTGCAGGACAGACTGCTCTACCTTCTCAATTTAAGAGATTATGATTCCCTTGTCACGGGCGGATAATTCATTATCAGGCCCTGTGAGATCTCTCTCCACAATATTATATTGTTTGTTAATTTTAAGTTATGTTTCAGCGCCCAGCGAGAGAGCCAGCGCTGTCGACAAGGTAAGAGAGAGAGAAACCGCGCCGCGATCGGGATTCAAACCTCGCGCCGCGTGACGTCAGCCGGACACGGCCGAAGCAAGCTCGGCCGGCCCAGCGCGCGGCGGAAGCTTATCAGTTTATTGCCGGCCCTCGCGCGCGATAGCACGTGCCCTCGAATAGCGAGACCGCCCCGAGGTGCTACCGCGCCCCAGGAAAAGGACAGCGACATCCCCTAGGTCCACCAGCTCACCACCCGTGCGCCCGCGACCGAGCTGACCGCGACCGCCGAACAGAGCCGGAGACCCACGCAACGCCGAGTAAGTGCCGCTCGATCATCATCTCTCTCTCTCCTGGCCAACACGCGTTCGCGCTCTCTCTCGCTCCGGCCCGCGAGATGCGCCCCGAGGCTCGTGCCTCATACTTGTGTAGAATCTTCCCTTTATCTTAATTAATAAACTTTGTGTTCGTCAGAACCGTTGTGCATTCTTTATTGCCACGCTATTCCTGCCAAAGATCCCATTCCCGCGCACACGAGTTTCACCACCTCGTGCGCGCATTTGTTATCATGCTCCAGGCCCTAAGGCCATTACAGTATTAATTATTAATAATAAATACGGCGATGATACCCTATAAAAATGTCTTCTGCTATTACTATCAACAAAGCACAAGGATAAACGCAAATACGTTAGAATTGATTATGAACACATGATAGAACGACAGAGAATATTATATACCCAGAGGTCCTTTGAATTCAGAAAAAAATTCAGTAACATATGGAATTCTATGTTTATAAGACACAAATTTTTTGTTCCCACGTATCGCAGACGGAGCCCCGACGGGTAATGCTAGTTATTATATATGTTGACTATGATTATTTGATTGCTGATCAATTATTATATTGATGATTGCTCATACTTCTATTTTTTATTGAGTTATTGAATTTCATGTTAATGTTAAGTCCCCAATATACTTATTTGGTTAGGAACAGTGATTGAGACAGCTAGCACTGGATGGTTTCCGGTCAAAGGACGGCCCCGGTGCTCGCCTCAATTCATTTGTTGTAAATGAAACCACAATCATAAATAAGTGCTATGTCGGAATAAGTTAACACCTACACATTCGAGGTTCTGCGCAAAGAACGTTCTGAAGGCTAGACAGGTCTCAAGGACTTGGAACATCAGCGGCGTATCCGACGCATTCGTAGAGCTGACCGTAACTCAAATGAGTTGTACGGGAAAATCTGTCAATGACAGCAGCTGCCGGTTATCTCAGAATTAAATCAGTTTCAGTGAAACTCGTGTAGATCGGTAGTGGGAATACAAGATCCGCGCTTTGCTTCGAGGTTGGGAATTGGACAGCGACGGACCACCGCGGTTGGATGTTCGGAGGGCGGGCGGAGAGGATGAGCGCGACCCCAAAGCGATACCAGTAACCACCGCGATTCTGTCGATACTCGAGCCCGAGAACGAAATGGAGGAACCGCTGCCGAAGAGGCGTGGACGTCCACGAAAGATCCAACCGTCTCAGATGGCAACGCGGACACGGAGACGCCGTTTAGACAAGGAAAACCCGGTGTACCAAACCCTCGCTGAGGTCCACTCCGCGATGAATCGCACCATACCGCCAGGGATTATTATCCCTCTGGAAGAGTCGGTGCCCGAGGGAATCTCGGGTACCCCAGTGTGGGCTCTATCTATCGTGGAGAATGCGCAGATAGTGCTGCTCAGTGGAGCGGCATCGCAGACCCGTATCATAATCAATCGCAAAATTTTAACTGATTTACGCAAGAGCGGAATCCTAAACGCGCTCATGGATGGAGCGAATCCACGATGGACGGGAACGTACCAAGGACCCCCAGTGGCACTATCTCGAACGCTGGTACCCTCCCAAGTAGAGGAACCGGAGAACGGTGCGATTGGTAATGGAGTCTCTCCCCCAAAGTACGATAATCCGACGCGTTTAACCTTGGGCTCTCGGTAGAAGTGAATGTGCTGAGTCAGGAAACGGACACTTCCCCACTCCGAGCGAGTGACACTTCCGCCTACGCTATCGGCCCATGCTGAAACTACAAAGCGCGCGGGTCGACCGGAGCAAACGAAACGAAGGGAACGTTGACAATTTTTGCAAAAATATTAGTTAACAAATGAATTGCACAAAAACTAACTATCCGATTCAAATAAAATTTTGCATGGATGTTTGTATCATAATTAAGTACCCAAATCTTAATCGGCAAGCATTTCAATCAATTTTATTTTACCTTTTATTTTACCTATAAAAATATTTTAAAATTTTGTTGCTTTTTTAATGTTGTTTAAGCTATAACACATTGTAAAAATATATTTTTTGATTTGAAACCAATGCTTTCTTGTGCCAAATTTTGTCAGGAACATAATTTTTCCTTTAAAATATCTTCCTAAAACTCATAGTTTCTGAGTTATTCGCGATAATATGGAAAAAAATGTATATTTTTGCACTAAATTGTTAATAACTCACGACGCACAAGTTTTTCAGCGTGCGGGAGTAAACATGTCTTTCTTGATACTCTTCTGAAGCGAGTTCAATTGTTTTTTTGCACCCCGCTCGCAACATCCACGCAACTTCCTAATACTACTCAGTTATTTGGGGTTCCTTCCCTTACGAAAAATTTTGCATTTCGGAAATTAACAGTAAGAGATCACGACCTGCGCTTCATCAATTATGCTGAATCTGAAATATTACTTTTCATATCAATTAATAGATCGTGTTAAGTTTCATTTATCCTGATCTGGTGGATGCTAGGAATACATTCATTTCCAATTCTTCAAATTTAGATGATTTATAGACTTAAAACACAGTATTTCCGAGATAAAAGTTTCAGGAAATATATACGAAAATCAACACTTTTCTATCATTTCTCAGAGACACATTTATATTACACTATATCTCATGGATGCATAAAAGGAACGGGAACAGATACGTAGTTTTAATTCCTGTCTTTTGTTTCTAGTGTCTTATTAACGACAGTATTAACATATGAAAGTGTAGAGCTGTAAGACTGGGTAAGTTGTCCACTCGAACTCGGTCGACAATACGACAGAACACTATGCCCTCTCTCCCAACTGATCCGACTGCGAACGTCTCGACAGATATACCCAGACGCTAAGCAAGAAGAACCGTCGTTCCAGGGAAGGGGGCTATTGGTGCTTTCAAACTAATTTGATGGTATTTTTTTCGAACTAATGGACGATTTTTTCAGTCGAAAATAATCATATGAAGCCTAGGCCGACCGAGTGCCTTTTCTGCCTTCGAGAAGAGCTCACTCTAGCTAGACTAGATGTATTAATTTTTGGCATTGAAACACATTTTTGTTGGAAAAACGACTCGTTCATCGTACACTTGCCAATTTCGGAGCAAGAGTAACAGTTTTTAGAACTGAAAAGTCAAGTAACTGAAACAGTCGAAAACACATGATTTATGTCTAGGCAGTCCGAGAACTTTTCTGCCTCGAAAAAGAACTCCCCCCGTCTAGGCTGAATTTAATTATTTTTTGCATACTAAAACATTTTTGTTAGGAAAAGAACACGTCATTCCTACACTTTTCAGTTTCAAAGCAAGGGTCACAGTAAAGAAATGGAAGAGATGGTGTCTTAAATGATGACCGAAAGAGCTGTTGCCATTCAAGCACTCGCGTTCCAACGACAATAAATAACTGTGCCTCCCTATTGAATTCAATAGTGCACTCCTTCCGCCGTTTTCGAAATAAATTTTAAACGATTTTTTGTTACTACTGTGATGAGGCAAAATGCCCATCACACATGTATGAATAAGGTGAGACACGAGTGAGCGAAACGTCGGGAGCCGCACGCACACACGTCAGATATATATATATATATATATATATATATATATATATATATATATATATATATATATAGTATAGAATCGGGTATAAGCCGAACGCGCCGGCACGGCAGAATTTACGGAGAAGTAAACAAGACGGTACCCGCGCAGCATTAGATAGAGTAAGAGAGAGAAAGCGTGTATACGACACGCACAGCACTGGAGAGAAAGAGAGCGCGCATGAGTATAGGCACGCAGCACAGGAGAAAGAGGGAGATAGCTGCACGCAGCTAAGCAGCGGCAGCGGGCAATCAGCGCCAAGGAGAGCGGCCCGGCTAATTGCCGAAAGGCGAAGGGTCACTCGCCCTCTCTCGCGACAGCCACGATAGCGATCGGACGCGACTCGTGGACCACGTGCGCCGAGGTCACGCGAGCCGATACGGCAATGCGATCCCCGCACCCGAGATCGCCGCGGCAGTGACGGTGCCGAGACAGAGGGCAGCAACACCGCCCAGGGCCGACCAGCAGCCCAGTCGACGACGCCAAGGGAAGGCCCGCTACATGTACGAGAGACGAGCGCCGACGGACAGCGACGGCGGAGAGTCGACAAACACCCGGACGAGGGGCCGCGCGTACAGCATGAGTGGGTACGGCCAATTCTCTCCGCGGCCACAGAGACTTTCTTCTCTCTCTCTCGCATGTATGCGACAATGTTGTCCCCTCGCGTGCGCGACGGCTCGTACAGCCGAAATATGTAATTGAGTGACGAATGACGCGAACGTAGTTAAATCAAGGTTTCTCGCGAACACGCGGCTTGGCTCCCGACACTCTCGGCTACTCGCGTAGCCGGAGTGTAATTAGATTTAGTAAAAGCGCAGCCGCAACGGCTATACAATACAGGCGTGTAACGCAGACCCGATAATAAATTATATTAGTTAAATACTTTGGAAACGAATAGTTTTGAATCGACCTCCCCACCCCTCTCGCCCCACGCATATCCCGTTCCACAGGTCGCAGCGGACAGCGCAGCGGAGCCGGGAGAAATTCGCCCCGCACCTAGATTGCCTACACCGTCTCGAGGTAGGCTTATCACTGGACCCCCCATCTCCGCGGGTCTCCAGCCAAATCAGGCGGAGACGAATCTTATATAAATATATATAGGTACTGCAGCAGCCGGAGATTCGAGACAACAATCAGAGGAGCCCCTTACAGGGAAACTCCTCGTAGCCAGTACCCAACCTCGCAATGGCGCCCAACGTTTAGGAATAGTGTAAAAATGATGTAATTGTTAATATAAAATAGGTGCGAAAAATCGGAAATTTGTAGAGTTAAAATCACGCGATTGAAGCGAGAAATTTCGGTGAGCCAAGCCGAACGGAACGTCAACACGATCACGCGTTAGTCACTCGAGGCTCAGCGAGAGCCGAGGCATCAAAACGTAAACAATGCCGAGTCGACTCGAACTTTGATGTCCTCATGTATAGAAAGAAAATTTTATATATACAAAGGTTCTCAACTCAAATAATTTTTGAAATATTGGAGGCTCTCAAGCCGAATAGATTTTCAAATCATAACGAATTATTGAATGATAATTGATAAATTTCAATAACAGGAGAACATGAAAGTTGTAACTTACTAATTTTAAAGTAATTATTATGAGGCAAAGCGAATGCCAAATTGAATATTATAGCGATAATGATACATGAAAATTATGAAATATTGTTATGATTGATTATTTATATGAATGATATTAACAACATGAGCATGGGTTATGAAAAAACGAGTACATAGAAATGTTACTTTTTTTCTGTCCACCCAATTATTGGAAAAGTTAAACAATACAATTTCTGCGAAAGAAAAATAGCCGCATGGCGAACAACAATTTTTCTTTCTGTCTCCGATAAACAAAAAATTAAAAATATTCATATATAATAATTCGGATTGATAAAATTTGGCGCGGCTAATTCAGCCGATAAACAGTCAAAATGAACACGCGAAATATTTTGAAGCATAAAATAGACGAGTTTTTGTCGAAATGCACGGATATTGAAATTGAAGAAAATTTATCGCAATTACAATTAATAACAACGGGTTCGCAATCGGATAGAAGAGCGCGATTACGTAAAAGATTATTCGGGCAATATCACATTGATGATTTTGAAGAGCAAACAGATATAGAAAATCCGCAAGCCCGCGAAATTAGAGATGAAATTTTGCAAGAATGGCTTAGAGAATTCACGCACGATAGTCCAGAGGACTTAGAGGAAAATAGTGAATCGAGCGAGGCGGAGGCTTTGGAAAAAGCCGACGGCCTGAAAAGCGGAAAAACATACTCGAGAAGAAAATCTCTCCACGAGGAATTGGACGAAACCTCAAAATGCAAATAATACGGGAAACGGTAACAACGGAGCGTAAGAGAGACCGGTGCGCCTCCGGAAAATCAGCAGGTCTCCGGAGACTTCGTAAAGCCGCAAGGAAAAAATTCGTTAAATTTAGCAGCAGCCCAAGTAATAAAAATCCCAGATGTCGAAAATCCGGTCGAATATGTCCACTACTGGCTTCGAATTAAAATCAGAGCAAAAGAGCTGACAGCGCTCGTAGATACAGGAGCCGTTCGCTCCGTCATCGGTAAAGAATATCGGGATATCGCTCGAGATAACAGGATAAAAGTACAACCTCCACGGTATCTTCATGCCCAAATGGCCAATGGGAATTTAGAGAGCGTGGACGGTGAAACAAGCCCTGTAATTGAAATAGCCGGAATTAAAAAGCATTTTCCATTACAGGCTATCCCAAATCTCGCGATTGATTTAATACTTGGACTGGATTTTGTAAGATTTTTCAAAATGGATATTTTAGGTAGCAGCGATCGCTATACTTTTGAAGGACTCGAAAAAACATTTGCTTTTGAAATGTGGGCTATGCAGCCGTCCAGCAAAAGAATAGATATTGCCAGCTGCGGATTAAAGTCGATCTCCGAGGAGCAGAATAGAGAAATAGAAAAATTGTAAGATAATATAATTCCACAAGTAGAAAATATACATGCATCTAAATTGAAAAAAACGGACTTAATTGAATATGAAATAAACCTAATAAATAGCGTCCGTCCGGTTAAACAAAGATTATATGGATGTAATATTAAATAAATCAAAGAAAGCTAAATATATAAGTACAATTGACTTCAAAATGGCATACCATCAAATCGGACTCGCAAAACAATCCCGGGAACTCACTGTCTTTACCGTGCCAGGAAAAGGACTATGGTAATTTAAGCGCTTAGCCATGGGACTTTCAGGAGCGGATGCGTGCTTCCAACGGTTAATTGATAAAATTGTGGGCGATCTTGAGCCGTATTGCTACGCATATTTAGACGATATCGTGTTAGCGACGGAAACTTTTGAAGAGCACAAAAGGTTGCTCAAGGAAATACTCCTTAGAATACGAAAGGCCGGCTTGACGATAAATCGTGAAAAAAAGTGAATTTTGTCGAAAGGAAGTCAAATATTTAGGTCTTTTAGTAAATGAAAATGGTTTGATGATAGATCCGGAAAAAACGGAAGCAATTAAAAATTACCCGCAACCTAAAACTTTGCGACAAGTGGAAAAAAGAGCAAGAAAATGCGTTTATTAAATTAAAAGAAATATTAGCCGATACGCCAATGTTACATAGACCAATTCCAGGAGCCAAAATTTTGTGCATACGGACGCGTGTGACACAGGCCTGGGAGCTATGCTAACACAAAAATATGACGGCGTCGAAAAAGTATGAGCCTACGCGAGCAAAGCACTCAAGGACCCCGAAAAAGTCTATTCTACGACAGAAAAAGAGTGCCTCGCGATAAAATGGGCAATTGAAAAATTTAGAGGTTATATTGAAGGAGAAGCATTCACAGTGATCATGGATCACAGCGCGTTAAGATGGTTATTCGATAAGAAAAATCCGGTCGGGAGAGTTGGCCGCTGGGCTCAAGATTTGATGAGCTACGACTTCAAAGTCGTACACAGGAGCGGAAAAACCTTATCACGCATGTTCGAGACCGAAGATACACTGAAAATTGCGTCAATTAAATTATCGGAAGAAACTAAGGATAAATGGTACAAAAAGAAAATTTTTCAAATAAAAAGTCACCCTTGTAGATATAGAGATTGGAAAATAATTGATAATACAATTTATAAGTATAGACCAAATGCGGAATTGAATAATATAACAGCCGACGATGAGGCTTGGAAATTAGTCATTCCACATGAAAAGCGCGAAATAATCCAAGCCAAAAATCATAACGATCCATCGGCAGGTCACCAAGGAATAGAAAGAACATTCCAAAGAATTGCCCAATCATATTATTGGCCAAAAATGCGAGGCGACGTAGAATCATACGTAGCGGGATGTTACACATGCCAAAAATGAAAAGTGGAACAAAGAGGGCAAGTAGGCTTAATGGGCACACGTGAAATAACGCGCCCATGGCAAGCAATTGCAATAGATTTAATGGGAGAATTCCCAAAAAGCAAAAATGGCTTTAAATATTCAATAGTATTCGAAGATGTATTTATAGGTTTATAATATGCGTCCCAATACGGAAGAAAACAGGAGAAGCGGTGGTAAATGCACTAGAAAAAACAATCTGTGCAAATTACGGGACTCCAAAAAGAGTAATTTCCGATAACGGTCGTGAATTTATTAATAAAGATTTCAGAGATTTCATCGAAACTGCCGGAATAAATCACGAACGGACACCCGCATATCACCCGCAAAGTAATCCTGTAGAAAGAGTAAATAGAGTTTTAAAAACAATGATAGCTCCATATATTGAAAATAATCATAAAGAATGGGACAAATATATACATAATTTTCAATTCGCGCATAACACAAGCGTAAATAAAACAACGGGAAAATCACCCGCGTTTTTAGTTTTTAATCGTGAACTGAAACCGCCAAAATTCTGGCGCCGATTAGCCGAATTTGCTAAAGAAATAAATCCGCAAAACGAAATGAATAAGGAAAATTCGGAGGCAGACAGAGAAACAATTGAGCAAAATGATCTCATTGCAAATTTACAGCCATCGGCGGAACGGCTGGAAAAATGGACAGAAAAACTGGCCGCGGCCGATCAGATTCACGAAAATGTATGTAATAATATAGCTGTTGAAAAGGCAAAACAAGCCAAATATTATAACCGCGGTAAGCGAAAAATAGTTTATAAGATAGGTGATAAGGTTTGGAAAATAAATACTGTACTCTCATCCGCGGCAAATGATTATTCGGCTAAGCTAGGTAGCGTCTACGACAAGCCGTACGTTATTGCAAGAAAACCAGGGAAGAATATATATTTACTACCAGACGGCGACAAAGTGCTGGACAGCACATTTCATGCAAAAGACTTGAAACCATTCAAGGAAAGTACATGGGAGGAGCAGAAATCAGCAGGCGCGCAGGTACAAAGTGAACCCCAGCGCGCACAGCCTGCAAGCCAAGCCGCAGCCGTTGGACCTGAGGAAGCCACAGCTGAAGAGTGCGAGCCACCACCGCCAAAACGCAAACGCGGGCGGCCGCGGAAAGTGCATCGAGAAGAAAACGAGCAACAATCCAGTACTAGACAGGCAGCCTCTACGCAAAGAAGAATAGCACAAGAATAATAATTAGAGACACTAAGATAGTGAAAGTGAGTGAAAAGTTACGAAAAAGTAAAGTGAAATATAGAATGGATGGATGAAAAGTGCAATTGAATGACAAGTGTGAGTTATGAACCAAGATATCGAAAAATTTTTTTTATTGAATTATGTAAGTGAATAAGAATGTGAAGAATGAGATTGAAATGGAAAGAATAAATCAGATAAGCGCAGCCGTAAGGCAAGTAATTTTTGTATGCGAAAAGTTTAATTATAAGTACTGGTTAATTAAGTCACATAGTTGTAAGCTCCCAATCCGAGAGAGAAGAGAGCCCATTTTTTTTTAAATTCACAAAATACACATATATGATTGATATAATGGCAAAATAGCCGCATAAAATTGAAATGATTTTTTTTACCGTGTTACTTCACAGACATATATATAGATATAAAAATGTGAGATTCAAACAGCATTGGCCAAGAGAGTTATGCTGTGGGTACATCTCCTAGCGAGGATAACCTCTGGAAGAAAAAAAAAAAAAAAAAGAGAGTTATGCCGTGTGTGCGGGTTCTCACCCCGGTTCAAACCGCTAGCCCATCACACATGTATGAATAAGGTGAGACACGAGTAAGCGAAGCGTCGGGAGCCGCACGCACACACGTTAGATATATATATATATATATATATAGTATAGAATCGGGTATAAGCCGAACGCGCGGGCACGGCAGAGTTTACGGAGAAGTAAACAAGACGGTACCCGCGCAGCATTAGATAGAGAAAGAAAGAGAGAGCGTGTATACGACACGCACAGCACTGGAGAGAAAGAGAGCGCGCATGAGTATAGGCGCGCAGCACAGGAGAAAGAGAGAGATAGCTGCACGCAGCTAAGTAGCGGCAGCGGGCAATCAGCGCCAAGGAGAGCGGCCCGGCTAATTGCCGAAAGGCGAAGGGTCACTCGCTCTCTCTCGCGACAGCCACGATAGCGATCGGACGCGACTCGCGGACCATGTGCGCCGAGGTCACGCGAGCGCCACCCTACGGTATAGTTCCGTACCGTCTCACTACAAGAATAAAGCGTCGCTTCCTTACCTTATCCGCAAAGGTACAATCTCTCTCTCTCTCTCTCTCTCTCTCTCTCTCTCTCGACTCTCTCTCTCTCTCTTTCTCTCCCAATCGCAGATTGAAGATGGTTTCTGTTATCGTGTTTTTTTAAGAAACTTTTCCTCAAAGATCTGAGTTTTGTTCTCAAATTATTTTCTCTCGAAAGATCATGTTTTTCTCAACCGCCAGACGCTCAGAGTCAACCGCCAAATAAGAATACTAGTTCTCTGGTGAGTTTTTAATCAACTTAGTTGCTACTGTGTTGAGCACTGGTCGAACCGAATGTAATTATGCTTGTTAACCCATTAAGTCCCAGATTGCAGAAATTTTATTGGTACTTTTGAGCTCAAATATTTTTATGAATAAGACGGAAGGTTTATTGCAAAATAGTCATTCCTACTATTATCGGGTATGCTCTACACGATACAATGGTTATAAAGACTGAAAAAATTGATTTTCAATAAATAATTATCAAATTAAAATAAAAAATGCAATTTTTTGGAGCACTTTTTTTTTCAATCCAAAATCAGAGGATGAAGGAATTTTATTTTTACCGTCGCAAATATGCACAAGAGTGCACAAAATATTTGAACTTTCCAAATTCGTTGAGTTTTTTCGACTATGATTTTTTTCAGCAAAATGGCGGCCAAAAAACGGGAATCAATATTTTGGATTTCCATTTTATGAATATTTTAAAGCATTCATTTTCATATTCGATATATTCCTTTGAAATTCCGTATACGGGGGTTTTCAATGTCGCTGATAACGATTCTGACATCAAATTCTCATAATTCTGGATCCAAGATGGCGGTTTCAAGATGGCGGCTGACGATTTTCCACATTTTTAGTCGGAGAATCGTGAAAATTTGGAATAATGGGTTTTCGGGGGCGCTGATAATAAATCTGAAATCAGATTTTCGAAATTCTGTATCCAAGATGGCGGTTTCAAGATGGCGGCTCATGATTTTGTATATTTTTAGTTGGAGGTTCGTGAAAATGTGAATAAAAGGATTTCTGAATCTTTACTGCTGAAATAGAATGTTGAGTTTTTTCATCTATGATTTTTTTTAGCATAATAGTGACTGAAATCGGAAACAAAAAATTTGAATCTTCATTTTATCTATATTTTGTCGACGCCGTTCATGTATGAAAACGACGGCTATAAGATGAAAATAACGAGATTTTGAAAATATAGAAAATTGTCCATGTACAAAAACATGAGCTGCCATCTTAAAACCGCCATCTTGGATACAGAATTTCGAAAATCTGATGTTAGATTTATCATCAGCGCCCCCAAGAACCTATTAGTCCAAATTTTTACGATTCTCCGACTAAAAATGTACAAAATCATGAGCCGCCATCTTGAAACCGCCATCTTGGATACGGAATTTTGATAATCTGATGTCAGAGTTATCATCAGCGCCCCCAAGAACCCATTAGTCCAAATTTTTACGATTCTCCGACCAAAAATGTACAAAATCATGAGCCGCCATATTGAAACCGCCATCTTGGATACGGAATTTCGAAAATCTGATGTCAGATTTATTATCAGTGCCCCCGAAAACTCATTATTCCAAATTTTCACGATTCTCCGACTAAAAATGTGGAAAATCGTCAGCCGCCATCTTGAAACCGCCATCTTGGATCCAGAATTTTGAGAATTTGATGTCAGAATCGTTATCAGCGACATTGAAAACCCCCGTATACGGAATTTCAAAGGAATATATCGAATATGAAAATGAATGCTTTAAAATATTCATAAAATGGAAATCCAAAATATTGATTCCCGTTTTTTGGCCGCCATTTTGCTGAAAAAAATCATAGTCAAAAAAACTCAACGAATTTGGAAAGTTCAAATATTTTGTGCACTCTTGTGCATATTTGCGACGGTAAAAATAAAATTCCTTCATCCTCTGATTTTGGATTGAAAAAAAAAAGTGCTCCAAAAAATTGCATTTTTTATTTTAATTTGTTAATTATTTATTGAAAATCAATTTTTTCAGTCTTTTTAACCATTGTATCGTGTAGAGCATACCCGAAAATAGTAGGAATGACTATTTTGCAATAAACCTTCCGTCTTATTCATCAAAATATTTGAGCTCAAAAGTACCAATAAAATTTCTGCAATCTGGGACTTAATGGGTTAAGTAATGTAATGGCCCGACCGTTATTTAAAGGGGCGGTTGGGCGAAATACCCCTATATTGGTTGGAATGTTTGTTATTGGAAGGTGTCGCGATCCGTTATCCGTGTGTAAGACCGCTCGGTCACTTACATATTCCCTAATCCGTCCGGCGCCTGGTTGTCCTTGGCTGGAGCTTGGCAGCGTGGCAGCCGAGTAGTCCGTGGCGCGCTGGGCCGTATACTCGTGTTGGTTCCGGATGCATGTGTAGTGTGGGGGGGGGGGGAATGTTGTTAATAAACACACTTCAAGTGCACTAGCACTAAACTTTATTATGTTGCCTAAATCCTATATTTAACACTCGATCCCGCGTGGTTGGATCGTTCTATATAATTCTGTTCTTCCGAAATAGATGTAAGTATGCTACGCGTCCGCGGGGGAGCTGCGCCGCTCGCGTGCTCCATGTCCGGCCACCCGTGTGGCATCCGTGATTATCGCGGATCAACTCCGTCGTGTCCGCCGCGGCCGCTTCTTTTATAAGCGTCGTGACGTCACGTCAAGATGCGCTCGCAGGGCGCGAAGCGCGGGCGCGAAACGGTTGGGAAGCGCAGTTGCACTTCGCGAGAATTACCTCTCCCTCATGGAGTGATAACAAGCGCGCGTGGCTCAGCGTCTTTCCTCCGTTCGCACGCGCGAATACTTATGACTACGAAGCGCGGTCGCTTCGTTACAAATCCATGTATGCGCTGCAAGGCGCATCGGTTTACTTATACATGTCATTCAACTATTTCACATGGCACTTATTAATCCTGGCAAAACGCTATTGATAAGATATTCCATTCGCTCATGGCACATCGGCCTGTCTCCGATAAAAATATATAAACATAGATAAAATTCTGATCTGGCCAGATCAATTGCTTATTTCCTATAGCGAACAATTCTAGTTGCATTACATGCAGGGTTCATACATTCGTCTATACGTTCATTCGTCGTTTTCGCTCGAGTGCCCGCTGGCTACTCGTCAACTTATACGTGCCGATAAGAAGATCTCCTATGGCCGTTTCTAACTAATTTGAAGCTGCGCAGTTGCCGTGTGCAACTTGCACTTATAAAATAGCATTCCCGCACGAGCGCCCGCTGGCTCCTCGTGTCTCCGCACAGGCTGATAAGAGAATATCTTATAGCCGACATCCATCCGTTTCAATGTTGGGCAGCTGCACAAAAATGCAAGCTGTCCTCGTGATTCCCATGCACTACGTGCAACTTGCCATCCGTCGCATGGATGTGTCTCAATCAGCGCATTCTTACACCCACACATGTATGCTTAATCCTAATGTCGCTTCTCGGCGCAACTCGGATAGCATGTGGGAAAATGCGCATCGCGAATGTGCGATGCGACTCGTGTCAATCTAAAATTTCAAAAATGGGCGGGACAAGGCTGGGCCATAACAGTAAGATGGTATTTTTAAAATTGTGGCACTAATATAACATTCCTTTCCAATAGAAATAAGGTTACTAAGAAGAATATCCTATGGCCTATGGATTACCAATTGAGAGAAAGTCAGTGACATCTTGTATCTTGTGCCAAAAGAAGTTCACTTTCACCTGTCGCTCATTCCAATAGACCTTGCAACGTATGATCGGTGCTGGTGTCAAAGTACCTCTTGACGAGCCCATAAAATCAATATATTATGCACCTATACACCAATGCTTCGCTGTAATGATATCTATAATCAATATTTACAATACACGTATTCATGATATAAATGACTCACCTGGTCCAATTTGAATCATTGGTTTATCGCTGAAAACAAACTAAAAGTGGTCCAGGTGAATGACTTACATTATTAATACATGTATTCTGAATGTTGATTTTGAATATTATTATAGAGGGCATTGGGATTCACTTGGATTGACTACAAGAGCCAGCAAGAGTGTATTGGTGAATACTATATTGATTTCATGTGCTCGTCGAGGAGAACTTAGACACAGGTACCGATCATGCATTAGAAGGTCTGATGGAATAAGCGAGGGGTTAAAATTAACTTGATTTAGGATAAAATACAAGAAGCCACTGATTTTCTTTCAATTGGTGACCCGATTGCTGTAGTATCTCTTGTAAGTTATTACTGAAATAACTATCAACTTTAGCTGCTTTATTTGATGGCCTAGGCAATACATATTTAATAGAACACCAAAGATCTGAGTTTTTCGTTCCAATTATTTTCTCTCAAAGGGTCATATTTTTCTCCTAGCTCGATCGCGAATCAACAATACTAGTTTTCTGATGAGTCTTCAATTGAATTGCTACTGAATTCAACACTGATCGAACAATTTCCAATTATACTTGTTGTGCTGGTTGGTATTTTAAAAACTGTGTCGCTGATATGGCATTCCTTTCCAATAGACATGAGATCACTAATCACTGTCACAATGTCTATTACTGCACAATGTCTACTATGCAGTAAAGCAATCTTGAAACTGAGTGGAAAAATCTTCACAAACCTCTCGGCTATCCAGTAGTCGTAAGTTATATTAAAAATTAAATAATATTTTTAGTGTAGCAATGAATCTCAACAACGTTATGGATTTTAAACGAATGAAGTCGATGTATCATAAGATTCCCAATAATATTTTTTTAGCAATATTGACAGTTCCATTAAACAACATACAAGTGTAGAGTCGCATCATTTTACCTAATTGCTTTTTCTAAGAGAAAGCTTTATAATGGGCTTTATAATCGACCCATCGAATCGGATTCCGAAACCTCGATTTTCGTGATCTACGGGTTGAAAAACATGGGAATCCAAAAATGTCTGTATGTATGTACGTACGTACATACGTACGTGTGTGCCCACTGTTTGTTTTGGCATGCGATAACTCTCGAAGGAATGGTCCGATCGTCCTGAAAATTTGCACACAGGTTGATCTTCGGGAGAAGTAAACCGAGTTTGGTGTTTAGCACCATCGGTTGTTTTTTTTTCATTTTCGTAATCTACTGGTCGAGAAATATTGAATCCTAAAAATGTCTGTATGTGTGTACGTACTTGAGCGATAACTCTTTGTTGATTTCCCTGGCAACCGTTGCTACGGGGTATCAAAATTGGGCTGCGGTAATAATGCAAGTTGTGGTTCAATTGCAATACTTTGAAAAAGTATACTGCTGAGGCACTTGGCAGCAGTTTTTTCTATTACATTCGATTCATTTTTTTGATTTACTCCAATTTACTTGCTACTGAATTGAAATTTCTAATTATTTTTTCTTCAGGAATGTTTCTATGTATAATATTATCAAAATTTCAATACTTCATTCCATTCAGGGTTAGTGGAATGTATACTACAATGACACAGCCGAAAGGAGCACCAAAAATCAATACAATGTGGAATCGTGGCATGGTTTTCAGCCTATAAGGCTTCTGCGACTCTGACTACCTGGATATCGTTTGGGCCTAGGGTCACCTTCTCCAAGTGAAAATACCAGGAGCGTACCCTTGGAACACCGTCATCGGCGACCCTAACCGCCTGGACACCGTTCGAGTCCAGGGTCAGCTTTTCCAAGTGAAAATACCAGAAGCGTACCCTTGAAATACCGTCATCGACTACCCTGACTACCTGGATATCGTTTACGCCTATGGTCAGCTCCTCCAGGTTAAAATACCAGGAGTGTATCCATGGAACACCGATATCGAACTAAACTGTAGCTGCAGCGTTTGACAACAATTGACCAGCATTAACAAAACACTCATGTTACATTAACTTAATATCTATGATATGGATATCAAAAATAATTACTCTCAACCATTCGTTTACTGAAATTTATATGGAATTTTCTGTTTCCCTAATAATGGCTTTTCTTCAATAAAAGATTTCCATGGAATATTTTTGCATGACTAAAGGGTAGTAAATTAAGGTAAAATATGAGTTCAATAATGCTAGCCAATGAAAAAGTCGTTCGAAATTCGATTTCCAAGTTTCACCCACCCTGCAGTTAAACGACTAGGATCTCATATCTTTTATTAAAATTAATATGTTATGTCCAGCCCTAAAATTTGTCAATGTAACTGAAGTAACCAGGATTCCTAAAAAACATTACATCAAAGCATGAGTTTCATTTAATGCTAAAAGTGCTCAAAGTTTCTAGAAATTATTTCAACTTTCAAAAATTCCTAAATTTGTTCTGGACTAAAAAATTTCAAGCAATATTTTAAAAAACTGCAAGAGTTTTCGAAGAAATGTGATTAAATTACTAAGTTACTGATATGAAAGTGAAAAATAACTTTTTTATTGGGCAGCCAAAGCAGATACAATATATGATCCAACGTAATATTTCACCTATTATGAAAATTACAGATAATCCACTTGTACCTTACTAATCTATAAAAGTTTTTCACAAAGCGATTGATATTCATGAAAAAGATACTATACTTTGGCCGCTCATGCGTAAACCTCATAATAATTCGTCCTGCACTTTAATTAAACGTTACTCATAATGAGGCTCGAAAATATATTGATATAATTGTGATCATCGACGACACCTTGAATGAGCCGTCGTTTCCAATAAATACACTTGACAACTATAAACATATCCTTACCAATCCATTAATATTTGCAAATTTACTTATTGCAAGTTTGTATTCCTAGAATATTTCTGAATATATTTAATACTTTTAAAGAAATATACGCAGCTCATTCAAAGACTATGCACAATAAAATATTCTGATGCTTTTCGTGATGCGTATTAGTTTTACTATATCATTTTGAGTATTTGACTGAATAATTGTAGTCCCATAAGCTGCTGCATGAAAAAAATTATCTAATATTGAGAAAATAATGGAAATCATGTGACAGGTTGACTTTTTTCTCTGCGTAATAATTCAGAATAATCTACATTCCGGGGAAACAACACTGACATTAACATTAACATTAAGGGGATCCGCTACGTTTTGTATGACCTCAATTTGGTATGCAATATTTTTCCTAAAGTTACCAATATTTTCTATTGAAATTTTGGCTCATAGATGGTTAGGTAAGCATCTTCGTGGTGGGGATAACATTTTTCGATAAATTTGCAAAAATTTCAAAACGTTAGTTCACAGTTCTGACGCTGGCGCTGCTCTCACAGCGCGCCAAAGTTGTTTCTCTCTCTAGAATTAGTTCTACTTCATATATTAACACCAAAATCTCGCAATCGATTCCTCATCCATAGTAGGAACGATAGTAAGCAATATTAACAAGATAAAATCCATAGGGAGTAAAAATTATTGTAAATATTGGTGGCACTAGAATTCAAATTTTTTCGGTCATTGGAAGGGCAAAACAGAGCTGAACTCTCGTTCTCCTTGGATTCTAAGAGGGGTGGGGCCTGTTTTTGTGAAGAAAAATCACTCGGCGCGTCACCCACGGCACGCATCTGGCAACATATGTTCGGAAGGCTCCTCTTCGACTCTCGACCGATTCTGGTCTTTTAGGATCCTCTCGACCCCTCATAAGCAAGGGCTCATAGTGAAAGCAATAAAGGACAGGTAAAGATCCTTATCCGCTAATCGAAAAACTTCGAATAAATAAATCAATATTATAGTGTATTCATCGATATTTATATCTGAACAGAAATTTGAACCATGAATATACAAACTTGAACGGTGAAAATCGGATAACTCTGAGTTATATGGAAAAATATTTGGTGTCATATCCAAGTCATGCTAAGCTTTGCCTTTTCACTGCCATATGTACTATGAATTGCTCTATATATACATTTTCTACTAAACCGATTGATTTGAATTTTTCAAGGAAGATGCTTATCACTACATAGAGTCATAGTAACAAGAGATATTCAAAATTTCGCATTTCAAAGAGTTGAAACAACAAAACATATGTTTTTCGCGTTCACATCGCTATATCAATGGATTGAAGATAGACACTATTCATTCCTTTTTCGGAAGATTTTTCAGGCTCAAAATTAAAAATCTCATTTTTAATAGTTTAAGTGCTTGAAAATATCTGTTGGATATCTCGAATATATTCATTTCATAGTCGAGTTGCATATCATTCGAAAGCAAAATTCTAAGGGTGGCGTGTGTTCACCAAATTTTAATCAGTGGCCCCGTTCAAGTATCTATCTAGGCCTCATGAAATTCGTCAACAGAGCCGGGAAACGGCTAAGTTCGAGTCATAAATATTTTTATGGCCTTTGCTATGAGCTGTATACCTACCACGACCCTCTCGCTCACGCGGACTCTCACTCCCTGCCCTTTTTGCAACATATTCAATGTATTGTGAGAATACAAAAATGATAACATCTTAGTTACCAGCTTTTTGAATACTCTATATTTCCGAGTGCTTGAATCGCTTGAACATAAAACATATATCGTCGTTGGACATTTAGGCATGCCGCATCACTAAAGATCACTTTGATTATATTGGGCTTATCAATTTTATACAGTAAATCGTCAAGTCGCAAAAGTTTATTTGAATTGTTATCCTCTTTCACGCCACCCGTAGCCGAGGCAAATTCCGAGACAAATTCCAAAACATGAGAAAAGCTAGCAGTGTCGAAGATGCTTTGCCGAGAGCAGGCCAATAAACCCCGATGCAGGGGATCGGGCCTTCAGAGTGCCTGTCGCAGCAAACCGAGGGCTGCCGCGGCATGCCACGGGTAGACGACGGGCCTGAAGGAAAGGCTACTTTTCTGCTTTTCGGGCTTCGGACCTTTTTCGCATGTAGAAAAAATTAGAGAGAGATGGAGAGAGGGGTCGTAAATTTCTCTTTGCTGAACAATGAGATGAATAGAATTTCAAGAGGGCGCTACTTGTAAATTTGACATACATTTTCAATTAAATACTTTTTGCCTTTTTCTCGATGCTCGATTGTGCGGAAGGTCGTGATGAAAATAATTATTTAAACGAAATTCGATTATCTCTGTAACTTTCCCAATAGAAGCCAAACTGTGATGCAAAGTTACCCTGACCCAAATCTGAGTTTTGGGAAACGTCGCGGATCCCCTTAACATCATACATTCAAGAATAAATTTTTTTCAGGTAAAGAAACAGAGATCAATGGCGCTGATATAGCATTCCTTTGCAATGGACTTAAAATTACTAATCACTGAATGTACTATGTTTATTAGGCCGTAAAGGAATCTTGAGATGAGTGGAAAAATCATCACAAACCTCTCGACTATCCAGTAGTCTTAAGTTATATTAAAAATCAAATAATATTTCTAGTGTATCAATCAATATCAAAAACGCTATGGATTTCAGATAAATGAAGTCAATGTATCATAAGATTCCCAATAGTCTTTTTTGCAATACTGGCAGTTCCATTAAACAACATTCAAGTATAGAGTTGCATCATTCTACCTAATTTTTTTCCCTGAAATGTTTGGAAGTATGATCAGTTTCAATGTGTTTTGTAGATTATCACAGTATTTTTTTCTATTACTTTCAATTCCATCGTTTTACATCTGAAACATCTACTTTCACGAAAAATTTCAAATCATACATAGAAGGATCTACTGATTGAAAGAAAAATTAGTGGATCTCTTGATAGAAAATTTCAAAACCATGAATCAGAAATCAATGACATGAAGTCTCGTATACACTTCTTGTGCCGATGCTGCCTTTCAAAGCCGTCCCGCAGCTGCTTGTCGAACTGCGCACTCATTTTGCCTCAGAAATCATCAACAAATGAAAAACCAAAAACGGAAACAACAAGTAACCTCGCACAGCAATCATGTATGAGTGCGTCGGGATTTATTCTGTGCGAGATGCGCCGAAAAGAAACAAAACACGAGAACCAAGTCTCACACACTAATTTTGTATGAGGGTGTCAGAATTTTTTCTGCGCCAGATGCGCCGAGAGAAAATCCAAAACGAATGAGACACGCGATAGAGTCTTGATGGCCAAGTATGCTGAACAATGTGCGTCAGACACTACTTTTTAATCGAGCGTAAAGACAAGAAAATAAGCCACAACCCACGATTGATGAACGACAAGCGAGATCACGCGATGGCAACGGGTTGAGCACTCACCGAGTGCGAGCACGTGTGGTGGCAGCAGTGCTGCAAAGTGCGAGTTGACTGTTGTTGGGTTGCGCCGTGGGCTGACTCGCGAAGCGCTGTGTGACCTGCCAATTGCAAGCCACACAAAATGCCAAATTCATGCGCGCTAGGCGCGAGCCGATCAGCTGCGCTAGGGAAGCCAAATCGTTGCTCAGTTCAGTGGCTGCGCGGGGGGCGCGAGCCGCCAGAGCAGCACTGAGCGCGAGACCGCCGATGTGGGACTTGGACGGGGTGCTGCGCGACTCACTGATTGCGAGCCGTGTACGTAGCGAAAGTGGGATTTGGATGACGGTGCTTGCCGAGCGCGTTCCACAGATGGTCGGTGCGTGCGACTTGGTTTGAGTCGATTGCCTCGCACAGCAACCGCGAGCTGCGAATAATGAGGGGAGGAGTGGGGGAGGAGAGCTCGTCTGCGCGCGGGACGATTCCGCGCAACTAACAATGACTGCCTAAGTCCGGCGAGGGCAGAAGACGAGGGAGCGCGAAAAATTACGTGACGATGCGCGCTCGCCAACGAATTAAAGATGGCGCCGCGCGCCAACACTGGTGAGGACTCACCGGCCGATTTTCGCAGCTTTTCCCTCCTCTCGCTTCCGACGATGACGTTCCTCAACGCTGATCCCAGGCGTCGACCAGTCGGCTGATCCCCTGCGGCGCCCCTTAGCGCTATGACCAGCAAGGGATTCGCTTGCTGAAGCCCAAGTGCCGCCGAGCTGCCTCCTCCTCGTCCGCTGCTCACCTCCTGGCGAGCCTCGTGTCCCGTGCGACGATGCTCTGGCAGCTTCCTGGCTGCCCGATGTTGTGTGTTGAGTGCGTACGAGCCGGCCCTTGCAAAATGGCCGCCGCACGTTTCACTCACTCGTTGCCCGCACACCTTATCACTGCACCTTGCCACTCGTGTCACCGAAACTACGCTCTCGTGACCAAATGTTCGGGGACGAGGTGATCGTGGGGAACCTCGGAGACCGCAGATCAACTGTTCGGTGACGTGGGGAGATGTGGAAGCGTGTTTGAGGTTCAGTAAGAGAGAGTAAATGGAAGGTGCCAATGTGTGTTTGAATGTCTGTGTATTTTCCACGTGTGAATACCAGTGGAACAGAGGTGTCGCGGGCGCAAGAATAATTCAATATAAGAATTAGAATAATGTCCGAGTAGGGTGGGCACGACGCGGCGCGGGTCATACAAGGAGCTGAGCCGATGGCGCGGCTTGCTCGCGGACGCTGTTGTGTAACTGCAGGCTATGTGTAACTGCAGGCTATGTGTAGACAGTGAACTCGGACGCCGGCGGTGTTGAAATTGATTGATAGGTACTGGACAATTGAGCAGTTAAAAGGATCTAACTTCGAGGGTAAAAAGTATTTTTTCATGAAATATTGACCATTTAAAATAAATTTTATTCTTATACATTTTTGGCTTTTGTGACCATTTTCAGAGTAAATCAGGCCACAAAATTGATGGGAATTTGGAACCTCAAAAATTAAGCTGTGAGAGAACTGTCTCAGAAATGGATTGAAGAATCTGAAAAAATTCTATTGTACTATGGGGATCAAGATAGAAAATTGGCTAAAAAGATTTTCCGAAATAAATTTCGTCACGCTGAATTGACATGAAATAGCCCATATGTAGAATTACTTCTAGCCCACTTGTTACTCATCACTTACATGATATGATGAAATCTACTCACTTTACCTTACTTCATTTCTCTCTATGGATTAGTTACTACAAAAGATCACTATTACTTCTAATGGTATTTCTATATCCTACATAATATTTGGAACAAGATTAATTTCAATGTTAAATAATTTGAGAAGGGCAATCACGGAATGCGGTAGTATTCCATGCATCAAGCAGAAGACACCGCAACTATATAATGTTTGATATCGCACGCTCGATTCTTACATTGGCATTAATTTAGCCAAAACGACTCTTTTCGGATGCGAAAAAGGATTTCATGATCATCTAGCATCCCAATTGAGCGATTGACAAGAAGAAATACCCAAAAACTCGTTTGCAATAATGAGTTTGGAGTACCGTGTCAAGCAATCTACTACTTTTTTCTCCCGACCAGATTTTTGTTCAGATCATTTTTTCTTATTACCATGAAGTTAGCCATGATAGTCTGATGAAGCAGCTATGTTCACGCATATCAATGGCCTTTAAGTGTACATATGGTCCAAAACGCCAACTTAACAACGTTTACATGCTCTTGCTTCCCACGTAGAAATGAAACCATGGGCAAATTTTTGGAAGTAAATTGTTAATGTATAATTAGAAAGAATATGAGAAAACTATTAGCCGTGTCTCATAGATTCCACGAAAAGTACCGCAGATTTTTTCAAACTCACAGAAGATAAGACAAGACATATAAGAATTTATTCCATGATTTTTTTATAATTCAATTGATTTCACATTGGCAGATGGTGATTTAGGATGCCGATATCGGCGTGTCGACTGAAGTTTTATTTGTATAAGTAAGGATATACCTTAATACCCGATAATGTCCAGGTGGCTAGGGTCACCGATGGCAGTGTCCTGAGGGTGTGCTTCTCGTATGTTAACTTGGAGAAGCTGACCCTAAACCCGAAAGATGTCCAGGTAATCAGAGTTACCGATGAGGGTGTTCCACGGGTGCGCTCCTGGAATTTTTGCTTAGGGCAGCTCACCCTGGACCCGAACGATGTCCAGGTGGTCTAGGTACCTAATGACGGTGTTCCAAGAGTGCGCTCCTGGAATTTTTGCTTAAAGCAGCTGACCCTGGACCCGATGACGGTATTCCAAGGGTGCGCTCCTGGTATTTTTCGTTGAAGTCGCTGACCCTCGACTCAAATGATGTCTAGGTAGTCAGGGTACCAGATGACGGTGTTCCAAGGGTGCGCTCCTGGTAATTTTTGTTTGGGGAAGCTCACCCTGGTCCCAAACGATGTCCAGGTAGTCAAGGTAGTCAGCCTCCTCAAACTAAAATACTAGGAGCGCACCCTTGGAACACCGTCGTCAGGTACCCTGACTACCTGGACATCGTTCGGGTGCAGGGCCGATTTCCCGAGCAAAAATACCAGAAGAGCACCCTTGAAACATCGTCATCGGTAACTCTCATTTTCTGGACATCTTTCGAGTCCAGGGTCAGCTTCTCCAAGTTAAAATACCAGAAGCGCACCCTCAGGACACTTCATCGGCGACACTCGATACCTTAACAGCATCGGGGATTAGGGTAAATCCTTATTCAAATGAAACTTCCAGTCGACACGCCGACATCGACATCCTCAACCACCATTTGCCAATGTCAAATTAATTTTAAAAAAACATGGGATGAATATTGATATGTCTTGTCTTATATTAAGAAAATAAATTAATGAATTCCTGATTACTTATGATTTTTTTATGTAACGCTCATGCATACAAATATTTTGGAAAAATATCTACTAAATCTTATTACTGACGCTAATGTGTGAGTCCTTAGTGCATATACATTTCATTAATTATTATTTTTATAATATATAATACTCCGCAAAAAGAATTGAAATCCTCAAAAAAACCTCTTTTAAAAAAAAGTAAAAATGATGCGTCAAGCATTTGGCAGAATCAGTTTATCTCTTATTCTGCTTAAAAAAAAAAGAAATCCATAATAGACACATTAGTCAATTTATTATTTCATCAGTATTCATTCTGATTAATTCTCATATTATTGGAGTATCACGTATTCTTATTACAATTTACATACTATAAGAGACGTTGTCAACTCTAACTAACCAATTACGAAAAAACTTACCGAAATGCTTGTTAAAAACCTCATCAAGTATTTGAAGAACTAATCACGAACCAAATTGACGCCACTTGGTAGGATTGAATATCTTTGAATACATTTTCAAACTGAGATATAATATTCTTCATGACCTAATTATTTCTAGTTCACACGGTTTCACAATCTCTCCTCGATCGTTCGATTCATTCCAAATATATTTTTGTATTGGGATTGCAGGTTCAGTTGATCCTATAATTCAGATACTCTTTATATGTTCTTCTACTATTAATACTTCCATTGTCTTTCAAAGAAACAAATATCTATAATTCAAACTATTGATCATACGTCTCAGTAAATTATAAATGTTTATATAATATTTCTATAATTATTTTCACATCCAGTAATATGCAAAACTAAGGTTTCATCATAAAGATAATTCATGTGTATATTTTGTCAGCCTTATGGACAACTCGAATCAGTAAGATTAACGAAATTGTAAAGTTAATTTTGGAATTGGAATATTGTAATTCTTAAGACGTTAAAAATGCCTACAAAGTGGCGTCAATTTGGTTCGTGATTAGTTCTTCAAATAATTGATGAAGTATCTAACAAGCATTTCGGTAAGTTTTTTCGTAATTGGTTAGTTAGAGTTGACGTCTCTTATAGTATGTAAACTGTAATAAGAATACGTGATACTCCAACAATATGAGAATTAATCAGAATGAATACTGATGAAATAATGAATTGACTCATGTGTCTATTATGGATTTCATTTTTTTTGAGCAATATAAGCGATAAACTAATTTTGCCACATGCTTGACGCAACATTTTTACTTTTTCTTTGAAAGGTTTTTTTTGTAAATACTTGTCCGGCAACTGATTCAAGGGATTGGAAGTTCATTCAGTAATGCGGTGATCGAATACTATTGTTACTTTTGGGATCGTGTGTGTGAGTCAGGAGCTGCGCGTTTGGAAATTCAAGAGAAAACACAATACAAAATTACTTGTGGCAAAACTTAGAAAGATGTTTATTACTTTTCAATCTACATATCGGTACGATCCCGCACGTACGGCGGCGGTACGCTGAGTGAGTCGAACTCGCGCGTGAGCGCGGAGCTCCGAAAAAACGTTGGGCGCGCAGCGCCATCCCGTTGAAATCTAGCGAACAAACTAATAATCGGAATCCATGCTCGCGAATACCAATACAATCTTTTACATCCTTATATTTTTAACATCCTCCCACCTTGAGAGAAGTACTAAAAAACTTCACTCAATACATTTTAAAGAAAAAATATGCTATGATTTTATCGTTATCTACACAATTGAAAGAAACCAAAAAATTAACACAATGAGTAAAAAATGGAATCAATAGAGTTTAAACAAATTTCTTTGGAATCTTAACAGTTCTTCCACTTCGTGTCACTTTGCTGTCCACACTGACAATGTTTTTGATTGGTCGGCGATCTTCAGTTGAATCTTCGGGCTCCTCCTTGTCTTCCATGCCCATCACCGGCTCATCCGATGTGGCAGCCTGCTCGATGACTTTATCAGCTTCGGAGTTGTTATTTTCTCCGGATTCAGACTTGGAATAGAAAGACGAGTTCTCCAAGACGATTAAACGCTGCAATGGACGCACGAGTTCTCCATTTGCTGTTTTTACTCGAGCGATGCGAGAAACGCCATCTTTCCCTGGAATGAGCTGAATTATGCGCCCCAACGGCCAATCCAAGCGCTTTTGATTGTCATTCGATATTAATACTATATCATTCTCTTTCAGAATGATTGTCGAATCTGTAGATTTTGCACGCCTGGTTAACTGTCCCAAATACTCGGAGCGGAAACGTGTCCTGAGTTCTTTTCGGAGGCGTTGCTGGTACTGCAGTCGACGATTTGTGTTTTTCTCATCGAGTTGATCCAAGTCTGGGACACAACTTGTTCGTGTCTCTTTCAAAAACATATCCGGTGAAATCGCAATCGGATCATCTTGGTCCTCTGATAAATGAGTAATTGGCCGTGAATTAACTGTTGATTCACAGTCAAACAGAATTGTTATCATTTCCTCGTAGTTTAGAGAAGCCTTTCCCAGAGTTCTTTTCAGCAAGTCTTTCAGTATTCGTACTATTCTTTCCCACCATCCACCCCACCATGGTGCAGATGGTGGATTGAATATCCACTGGATTTTCTCAACAGAGCAAAACGATTCGATTTTCTTCCAGTCAACTGATTTAAGGAGACGATGGGCTCCGGAAAAATTGGTTCCGTTGTCGCTGTATATTGTAGTTGGCCTTCCCCTGCGAGCGACAAATCTTCTCAGCGTTTTTAAAAACCCATCAGTAGAGAGCGTAGTCACCAACTCAAGATGAACCGCACGGTATACTGCGCATGTAAATAAGCACACCCAGGCTTTCTGGCCATCTTTGAGATAGAACGGCCCTGCATAATCTACTCCAACGATTTGAAACACTGCGGCGTCATTCACGCGATTCAGTGGTAGACTGGCTGGCGGAGTCTCCATTGGCTTCGCAGCGTACCTGCGGCATCTCACGCATTTTTTGACGACTGAACGCACTGCTCGCCTACTGGAACCAACCCAAATGTTCTCCCTCAAAAGTCTCATTGTCGTGTTGACGCCAGCGTGGCCCGACTTGACATGTATGTGTTCGATGAGAAGTTTTGTAAGCATATGGTTGGAATCCATTACCACTGGATGTCTGAAATCAAAATCGTCTATACGATTAGATATAAGCGTCTTTACTCTGATCAATCCGTTTTTGTCTAAATAGACATTCAAATCCCTTAATCGTCGATCAGATAATCCTTTATAGGATTCCCCTTGCGCAAGTTTGAAGAGTAGTTTCTCGGCAGCATCAAACTCTTTTACAGTGAGTTCGTCTCTGTTTCTCAAATTTCTCGCTGTCCCAGTGTTCTTGACGAAGCGCATGATCCATCCTACTATACGCACTGTTTTACTATATTTTGCTGTTCGTATCAAATACCACGGGGGTTCTTCTTTCACTGAGGTGACATTTGCGCAAATGGTTGTCGTAGGAATTTCTGAAATTGGATTCAAACACTCAGTCAAACGTTTACTGTTACCTTTACTGATCTCTCCATTTACAAGTTTTTCGTCGACAATGAATTCTTCCTGTGGCCATTTTGCCTCCGGCTCCTTTAACCAAGTTGGTCCCTCCCACCATCTCGATCGCAAAAGATGCGTTATCGAACAACCACGGGATGGGAGGTCGGCCGGATTCATCGTTCCTGGGACGTGTCTCCAGGCGCAAATGTCAGTAAGGTTTTTTATTTCCTCGGTTCGGTTCCACACAAATCTAGTCCATTGCCGACCTCTGCGCAGCCACGAAAGCACGGTTGAAGAGTCGGACCAGAAAATTACTCTCATTTTGGAAATATCTATGGCTTGGCGAATTGAGTTCATTAATCTCGCTCCCAGTGTAGCTGCGAGAAGTTCCATCCGGGGGATAGAAATCGGTTCGGCAGGTCCCACCCTTGACTTTGATTGAACTAGGTGAACTCGGACTTGTTGCGCATTCTCAACCCTGGCGAAAATGGCTGTTGCAAATGCATCTTTGCTGGCATCTACAAATACATGCAGCGACACTTCATCCTCTTTTGCGCCAAAAATCCAACGATTGACTTTTATCTCTTGCAGTACTGAAATTTTGTCACACCACTTAACAAATTCTTCTGTGAGTTTCTGCGGAATTTCTTCATCCCAGCCAATTTTCTGTGCCCATAAACTCTGTAGCATCAACTTGGGCTGCAATAGTGCCGGGCTGGTCCAGCCGAGTGGATCAAAAATTTTATGAGTAATTGATAAGAGTTTCCTTTTTGTTATCGGCATGCTCGGTTAGCTCACATCTGCCAAACGCAAAGACAGATTATCATTTTTCTTGTCCCAGTTAATACCTAAAACTGGACTGGCACTGTCGTCGTCCATTCCTGTGTATTCCCATCCTCTGAGATTAAATCCGGCCTCTGCCATAATTTTTGTAGATATTTCTTGAAACATTGTTTTCTCTTCTTCTGTCTCCACGCTTGTCACAGTATTGTCCACATAAAAAGCCTTGATCAATTTTCTTGCGACCTCGCGTACTTTTTCCGGTTGAGCTGATTTCAACACTTGCAGTAAATGGAATTCTATGGTACCTCCAAGCAAAAATGGACTGCTATTCACTCCAAATACAACTCGGCGATGCCGGAGAGTAACAATTTTTTGCGGGTCAGACTTACTCCACCATAGGAATTTCAGGGCATTTCTATCATGTGGAGATACACTTATCTGCAGGAATGCCTTTTCTATATCGGCTATGATACCAATTGCGTTTTGTCCAAATCTCAGAAGTAAGCTCGGAATAAGCTCGATCAAATTCGGGCCTGTTTCCAGACATTCGTTGAGTGATGGCCCGTCCTTTGCTTTCGCCGAGGCATCAAAAACAGGCCTGATGCGCGTTGTTCCATGAGACTTTACAACGTGCCTGTGAGGTAGGTAATAATCGCCACCCTCGTCGGAGGTCAAAATCACTTCCACTATACCTTCCTGTAACCAATTATCAAATATGTTATCATAATCATTAAATAAGTTTTCGTCTCTCAGCTTCTTTGTTACAGCGTATAAACGTTTTTCTGCAGCTAGGCGGTTGCTGTGTAAGGGCGGGTGATTTTCCTTCCAGGGTAAATTCACCTCATAGCGCTGTTCTTCATTCAGGTGGATTGTCTGTTCAAAACATTCCTTGACTGCCTGCAAATGATTCTCCTTTGAATCTGTCGTTGCTGGATCAGTGATACCTAGAACATCAAGCTCCCATAAATCTGATATTTTTGCCTCGCGATTGAACATAGAGAGAACTGTTAGTGCGGCGTCTTCATGTCCTGAGCGAGTATTGCCACTTCGACCCATAAGCGTCCATCCGAGTTTTGTCTCCCATGCTGTCGGACCACCATTCATTTGGAACATTTTACCTGTGTACAGCTGACTTGCTATATCCGCTCCAATGAGTAGGGCAATAGGCTCGTCGACGCGTTTAATATCGGTGAGACAAATGCCAGCACGTTTCAAGCTCTGCATCCATGGCCCTGGCGTAACTGCAGGCAGACTTTGGCAAATGATTTCCTCTTGAAACGCTGTGAGTCGGCACTGGTAACTGTCATCTAAACTGCTGAGATGCAACTCGTACTCATCATGATTGACTGGTTCTGTTCTCGACCCTCCAAAAAGCAAATGCACCATTGTCTGCTTACCAATGATCTTCAACTGCATTCTCTCTACGACACTGGTTAGTACGTATGTTTTATGAGATCCCGAATCAATCAAAACACGTACCACTGACGTGCCAGCTGGTCCTTTCAGCTTGACTCGTAAAGTTTGGAGATATACGTCCGTACTATGCGAAACATTATTGCATGATGCTGTCAGGTTTTCAACATTTTTAGGTGGCCCATCATTCTTTTCGTTCGGTGCATCACTTTTGGATACATTTTTACACATGAGGAGCACGTGTTTACGACTGCACCATGGGCACCTAACCTTGCTTCTACATTTAGAATAGCTGTGATTCAACCGGAGACACGCGAAACAGGCATTTTTCTCCTTTGCAATAGCTTGCCTGGAAGTCAATGGTATTTGTTTTGCCTTTTCACAGCTGGCGTTATCGTGATTTTCCTGACAGAAAATACATACGTTTGTTTTGGTATCTCCTGCCACCAACAAACCAGCTGCGGTGGCGACGCCACCGCCACTGCGGCCGTTGGATGCCGCATTTGATTTTTTCTTGAGCTCTACCTTATCGACCGTCGCTTGTGTCTCTCGTGATAAGTCGAAACCCGACTTTGCCATTGATATCCTTTCTTCATTTTGAACTTCTGCTTCTAAGAACTTCATCAAGGCATCCAGACGATCACGTGCATCACTTGCTCCACTGCCGTTTTGCCGTTGCCAAATGCGCAAAACTTCTTCCGGCAAGGACGACTCAACAAGAGGGAAAAGCATCGCGGCGCACATTTCTGTTGTCACTCCTAGTGATTCAAGCGCACGCAGATGCGTCTCAAGCCTGTCGTACACAGTTACCGATGCACTTTTCGACTTATTCAACACCAATTTGAGCAATTCACGCACATAAACTTCCACGAGTAAATCCTTGCGACCAAAACGTGTTTTTAAGCTGTCTATTACTTTCGTGTAGTTCTCGGCCGTGGGCGGATAACTATTCACAACTTCACTGGCCCTCGAGTTTACGATCATCGCTTGTATCAAATATTGAAATTTTTCTTCGTTGGAAATGCTTGCGTCCTCATGAATTTTGCTGAAAATACTCCAGAATTGTAGCCACTCCTTAGGATCACCGCTAAATTTCTTGAGTTCTATCACTGGTAAGCGGAACTTCCTGGAACCATCTGGCAGTTGTGCGGTGGTCGGAAACATTCTTGCGTCGCCGCGAGTTCCTAGAGCTGCAGACAGGGGAACTGGGGGTTCTTGTAAAAGTTGTGATACTTCTACTTTTGCCAGTTGGAATCTTGTAACGTACTCATCCGCCCCTTCTACTTCTTTATCAATTTCGGTTTCAGACAACTCCTCGTTGTCAAGCATGAGTGAAAGAAGTTTTTCATCTATTTGACGTAGTTCTTTTGCCTTTTCGTCTAACACTTTGAATGTCGCTTCAATTATTTTTGCATTTAAAGGTTCTTTCTCACACTCAGCTTTCAGCGTTCCCAAGGTTCTTGAGAATCCCGTTCTCAGCGTAGATCATAATTTCTTATGTTTCAACATTTTTGATTTTGTTTGTCTTTTACAATATTGCACAGACACTCACTTCAATATTCTTGATTTGACACCCTCGTAACGATTTCACTACTTGAGTCCTGTCACGGTCGCCAGATGTTACTTTTGGGATCGTGTGTGTGAGTCAGGAGCTGCGCGTTTGGAAATTCAAGAGAAAACACAATACAAAATTACTTGTGGCAAAACTTAGAAAGATGTTTATTACTTTTCAATCTACATATCGGTACGATCCCGCACGTACGGCGGCGGTACGCTGAGTGAGTCGAACTCGCGCGTGAGCGCGGAGCTCGGAAAAAACGTTGGGCGCGCAGCGCCATCCCGTTGAAATCTAGCGAACAAACTAATAATCAGAATCCATGCTCGCGAATACCAATTCAATCTTTTACATCCTTATATTTTTAACAACTATCATATGTGATGTTGAGAAATGTGCACTGATGAAACATATCAATAGAGAGGAGACAAACAATGAGTGAGACAAGTTGATGATGGGTTTTTGATAGCTGTAGCTGAAAGAGCTATTTGCGGTATACTATTAGTGACCAATCAGATGATACTAGACAGTGAACAATGCGTATAGAAACTTAGGCAAGCTCACCTGATAAGTCAGCGCGCAATATCTGATAAATGTAGAAAAACATAGAAATATCCATATTTTTTGGAACTTGATAGGTCCATAACTCCAACTGGAAGCCTCATTGGCCTAAATCCCTGAAATGAATTCATTCATACTGTGGTATCCCCTTGTTAGTACATAGCTAGAAAGCGTGGTCTAATGTTTCTTCACACTCTGCGTAGAAGTTAAGATCGACTGGCACCAGGTGCTCGCTCGCGCGGAATAAATCTGGTGAAGGGACCGTACTTGCTCAATTTCAATAAGCTTATTACTGCCACAGCTCCTCTTCGCAGCATGCTACCAGGTCTACTCATTACACTTCTAACCTTACTTTCGGGCAACGATTCATTATGGATGGAGTCACTTTTGCAACTTGCATGAAGCAGCTAGGAATATTGGTTGCGGTAATGACTTGCATTCAAGCGCTTGCGAGGGTCTAAAACAAAATTGCCCAAAGGCATGTTAGTGCCAGATAAAAGGTCTCAAAACAGAGAGAGAGAGAGAGAGAGAGAGAGAGAGAGAGAGAGAGAGAGAGAGAGAGAGAGAGAGAGAGAGAGAGAGAGAGAGAGAGAGAGAGAGAGAGAGAGAGAGAGAGAGAGAGAGAGAGACAGAGAGAGACAGAGAGAGAGAGAGACAGAGAGACAGAGAAAGACAGAGAGAGAGAGAGAGAGAGAGAGAGAGAGAGAGAGAGAGAGAGAGAGAGAGAGAGAGAGAGAGAGAGAGACAGAGAGAGACAGAGAGAGATTAGATTAGATTAGATTAGATATGTTTATTTATGTACATTATGTTGTACAATAAAAATAATAGTGGAGTAAAGTATACATATGGTAAAAACAAATAAAGCAAATATATAATACATAGTTTAACTGAAAATAGGTGAGATGAAATAGGTAAGTGTGTTAGAGTGAGAGTGTGACGAGTGCAGTGAGGGTGCATGAAGAACAGTAAATAAAATGAATGAGGTAGATGGAATGGCTTAAGTACTAAGAGAAAAACCTTCGCGGTCAAAAATAAATTTAAAGATGTGGTGCTTAAACAAGGCGAATGAGTCGATGTTGCGAATATGAGTGGGGAGATTGTTCCAGATGTAGGTCGAACTGATGAAGAATGAGTTCCTGGTCGACTCCAGTCTGAACGGGGGAACGACCAGGGGCCTTTGACACTCACCTCTCACAGGCCTCTGGCTAGTATTTAGCTGATAGCGATTCACAAGGTAAGTTGGCCTACCACTGGCCAGGATTTTGTAGAGAGTACAAGCCGAGAAGTACTCCCTACGACCAGAGCCAGTGAGCCAGCCAAGCTGACGCCTGTAAGGAGTGATGTGCTCGCGCCTCTTTACACCATAGATGTATCTGATCCCCGTGTTGAGGATACGCTGAATAAGGAGATCCTGTTCATCGGAAAGGTCAGAGAGCACTAGAGAGCAGTAGTCTACCACGGGAAACAAAAGCGCCTGAATAAGGTGCTTTCTGAGCGCAAGGGTGGTGCTGCGCCTGAAATGGTGGAAGCGATACATAAGCGAGTTGGCTTTTTTGCAGATGGAAAGAACATGCAGCTTCCAATCCAGTTTGGCGTCCAGCACCACACCAAGGCTGCGTACAGAAGATTCAATTGGGACCGGGGTGCCATTTATCACTATGGAGTGGTTTTGTGCCGATTTGGAGAATTGATTGATGTAAAAGCCAGTGCCAAATACAATTGCTTTGGTTTTTTCAACATTAAGTTTGAGATGATTGAGAGCGGCCCACTCAGCGATACAAGAACCGACTCTGCTTAGGACAGCAAGCGCCGCGTCAAGGTCAGACAGGTTGCACTGGAGATACAACTGAAGATCATCAGCATAGACAATATACTTGATGTTAGCAGGGAAGTGTCTAGCCACATCACTTATATAGAGAGCAAACAGCAGGGGGCCGAGGACTGAGCCTTGGGGGACGCCACAGTTGACGTCGCGAAAGTTAGAGCGGTGACCGTTCCGGCCCCTCACTGCCTGCCTCCTAGCGCCAAGGTAGGACCCGAGCCACCTTAGCGCGCCCGATGAAAAACCCATATCAGAGAGTTTGCGTAAGAGCGTGACGTGGCAGACCGTATCGAAGGCCTTGCTGAAATCGAACAGGAGCATCGCAGTCACCATCCTTCTGTCCCTGCCGCAGCGAATGTCATCAGTGAGTTTGAGTAGGGCTGTCTGTGTACTATGCCCGGCACGGAAGCCAGATTGGAACTCATCAAGGAGATTATTTGCTTCAACGTAAGCAGTGATTTGATCCGAGGCAATTCTTTCAAGTGTTTTTGACAGAAAACTAAGCAGAGAGATAGGGCGGAAATCACCCAGGCAAGTGGGAGAGGGCACCTTGTTAAGAGCAAGCACAAGAGATTGTTTCCAGCTACAGGGAAAAATAGACTGGGATAGCGAGAGATTGAAAATTTTAACAAGATGCGGCCCAAGGGAGGGGAGCGCCGCATGAACGAACCTCTGGGGAATCTCATCAACGCCCACCGCCTGCGACCTCTGTCGGACAATGGCCCTCTCAAGTGTCTGAAGCGTGATTTCTGAAAAGTTGAAACCGGTCGAGTGCTCAGGGAGCTCAGACAGGTAGTGAGCAAGCGAGGGTGCCAGAGCGTCATAAGAGGTCGAGGCAAAGTGAGCATTGAGATCATCCACGGAGAAGTGCGACATGTTGCTCTCGTGATCCGGAGAGACAGAGAGAGAGACAGAGAGAGAGACAGAGAGAGAGAGAGAGAGAGAGAGAGAGAGAGAGACAGAGAGAGAGAGAGAGACAGAGAGAGAGAGAGAGAGAGAGAGAGAGAGAGAGAGAGAGAGAGAGAGAGAGAGAGAGAGAGAGAGAGAGAGAGACAGAGACAGAGAGAGAGAGAGAGACAGAGAGAGAGACAGAGAGAGACAGAGAGAGAGACAGAGAGAGACAGAGAGAGACAGAGAGAGAGACAGAGAGAGACAGAGAGAGACAGAGAGAGAGACAGAGAGAGACAGAGAGAGACAGAGAGAGAGAGAGAGAGAGAGAGAGAGAGAGAGAGAGAGAGAGAGAGAGAGAGAGAGAGAGAGAGAGAGAGAGACAGAGAGACAGAGAGACAGAGAGAGAGAGAGAGATAGATAGATAGATAGATATGTTTTATTGTATAAAATATACAAAAATGGTAGTTACATAATATCAGTCATCTTTTTAAAATATCAGTCGTTTAGTTAAAATATATATCACATATCATCCTTGTCAGACTTCTTAAACTAATTATCACAGATAACGCGTCAGTAAAGGTATAAATTTATACAGCTAGTCATGAGATTTGAACTATTTAGTCGTAGCGTCAATCTTTATAAAATGTGTCAGACATTCATTCAGTTCTAATTCTAAAAAATAGTTTCTTATAGAACATTTAAAACTTAATAAGGACGGCAGGTTTCTATCAGAGGAGCGAAGGGAGTTCCAGAGGTGTGCCGCCTGCACCTGGAAGGAATTTATTCCGAAATCATTCCTCATTTTGGGGACCGAGAGTTCCGGTGCATCTCCCCTCGAGGGCCTTGTGGACACATACCTAGTGAAGAGGCTCAGAAGGTACTCCGGCTGACGAATGCGCAGGATCTTGTACTAAAGTACAGCCATAGAATATTGCCTCCTAATATCCGTGCGCATCCAGCCAAGCTTGGCCCTGTAAGGAGTGATGTGTTCGTCCCTCCTCACACCAAAAACATATCTCACACATGAATTTTGTAGTACCTGTATTCTGTGTTTTGCTTTCTCAAAGAGAAAGCTTTGTAACGGGGTAAAAATCGACCCACCGAATCGGACTTCGGGACCTCGATTTTTGTTCTTGAGATGCGTCGAGGTATACCGCAGAACAATAGTCAAGATGAGGGAACTCATCTTGACAGGAAAAGAGTCAAGATGAGGGAACAGCAGAGCCATTGATAAGCGTCTACGAAGGATCTCAGTCGTGTATTTGCGGAAAAATCTCAGACTATACATGGTTCTATTGAACTTCTTTGTAATTGCATCGGTGTTTTGACGCCAGGATAGAGTTTTGTCAAGCACCACGCCGAGATCCTTGACCGTATCAGAGAACGGCACGCGAGCCTCGCCGATCCCAATGCCGGATACATAAAGTGCTTCTTTGTGCAGAAGATTAATATAATATAAGGACCCGAAAGCTATGGCTTGAGTTTTTCCGGCATTAAGTACCAGCGAAGCCGCGTCAGCCCAACCCGACACGGCCGCAGCCACCTTCTCAAGCAACGCTACACCCTCAGCCAGTCTATTCAGTGGAACCTGAGTATCAATTTGTAAGTCGTCAGCATAAAGCATACGCTCAACGCCCTCAATGTCAAGTACGTCACGTAGGTCATTAATGTATATGCAGAAGAGAAGCGGCCCGAGGACCGACCCCTGTGGCACCCCAAGGTTCGTGGCAAGCCACGAAGATTTGCCAAAACTCTTTGTTATAACTATTCGCGGTCTATCCGTGAGATATGAGTGGAACCACGAGAGAGCAGTCCTCGCAAAGCCGATATCCCTCAGACGCTTCAGCATTCTGGAATGAGAGATTTTGTCAAAGGCTTTACTAAAATCAAAAAGTAGAAGTAACGTCAGTTTCTTTTTGTCCATGCCTTTTCTTATGTCTTCCGTAAGTCTCAGTAGTGCCGTCTGCGTAGAGTGGTTTGGACGAAAACCTGCCTGTCTAGGGTCAAGGATGTTGTTGACTGTAAGGTAATTCATGACTTGGTCATGAACTATCTTCTCAAGAACCTTAGAAAGGAAACTTAGGAGAGCGATGGGTCGAAAGTCTGACGGCGAAGACGGTTGAGCACTCTTCTTAAGCGGAAGAACATGAGCCCTTCTCCAGGATGACGGGAAGATTCCTTTGCGCAGGGAGGAGTTGAACAGATTCACGATTTTATCGCCAATCACGGGCAGAGCATCAAGAATGGTACTCTTAGGTATGCCATCGTCACCGACTGATTGAGAAGTGAAATGAGAAATGCTCAGGATAACATCATTAATACTGATTTTCTGAAAGCAAAAGCCGTCTTCCTCAGAAGCGGAGGAGACAATATCCTGGTAGACCAAAGCATTCTCATTGTGTGAGATGGAAACCTTGGCAAAGTGAGCGTTCAGCTCCTCCGGGGTGCGAGCCTGAGTTGTCTTGCTATCAGAGAGATCGCGCAACCTTTGGAATTCGATGAGCAGGTTTTCGTCCCCTGTCCGAACATAGCGTTTATAAGTCGCGTCCGTTTTCTTGTATAACAGCGTTAGCTCAGCATCAACCCACGGCAACTTGTTCTTTCTAGGCTTGAATTCCTTCAGAGGAGCAAGCTCATCAATTGCCTCCGTGAGGTTGCGGCTGAGACAGTCAAGTGCAGAGTCAATGTCACCTACGTCATCGTGGTTAAGTAGCCCCCAATCGCATCGTTTCAGAGTAGAGACCAGGTCTTCCTGCCGAATACCTTTGAAATTTCTGTATTTGAAGGAGCCTGACCTCTCTCTGGGTTGTTGAATGGTGAGTTCAACGTCAATAATATGATGTTTGCTGCGAAAGGGAGCTGGGAAGTTGCGTTCGACTAAAATTACGTCATTGTCGTCAACCAGTAAGACGTCAATCCACGTGCGAGAAGTCGGGGTTATATGCGTAGCCCCATGCTGTATCAGACGTAACGACAAATCTTCAGCTAATTTGCGAACAAATTTTGCGTCATCACCGTCTGTAAGAAGAAGATCGGCGTTCAGGTCCCCCATCACAAACTTGTGGCTATAGTCGTAACAGTGTGTTTGAAGGTCGTTGATAAGGGAAGGATTTTTGGTGAAAGCTATGTGGGGTGGTCTGTATATGACCGCAGCAAGAATTGGTTGGGAGTTGCCGTGCTGTAATGAGCAAAAAAGGTACTCAGGTATGCCGGGTTTGCCTGGTCCTGTGGTGTTCGATGAAGCTAGAATTTCAACCCTGTAAAAATCCCGGACGTATAATGCAACCCCTCCACCAATAGTGTTGCGGTCATTTCTAATCAATTTGTAATTGGGGACCCGAACGACGTCATCCGGAACGTCAGGACCCAGCCAGGTCTCCGCAACCCCGTAGAGGTGGTAGGACGGATTCTCACTCAGAAACTGACGGACTTGCTCAATGTGAGCTCTAAGAGAGTTCACATTGTGAAAGCCCGCTCTCAATCTCCCAGAGGCGACGTTAGGGTTCAGCTCTTTTCTCGATAGTCAATCCGTTCCATTGTGGCATCCCTTTAAGGTTGTTTCGGCAATGACTTTTAGTTCGGCCTCATTATCTATTTGAAACACTTTTTCCCCCACCGCTCGTCTTGACAGAAACCTGCCGTCCTTGTACCACACATACTTAATACCTAAGGACTTAGCAATTCTACGAAGACTAGAAAGTTTTTGGTAAATGGCAGTCGATAAAAATTCGTTTATAAAAACAGCGCTGTGAATTACATGCTTGGACTTGCTTGCATCCAGCAGAGTCAAGTCCAAGTCGCTCGTATTGAGGCCCGTTCGCTTGTGCTTTTCTTGTAAAATTTATCTCTTAAGATCATTGTTTCTTAATTGCACTATAATGGACGGAATTCGGTGATTATTACTATTTTTATTGCTAGAACTAGGACTATGTACATCTTTGGTAAAGTTTGAATGACTAGAGTGACTAGAATTAATTAGACTATTTTCACTATTACTATTACTACTCGTCGGTTTGATTTGGTGGGCCTTGACAATATCGCTCTCACAGAGGCCCGGGCAGACAGCGCCGAGAACAACAAATGCTGCCCTCTCTGCTGAGACATTATATTTCATACAGTCAATAATACCAGTGACAAGCAATTTGTCACCCCCGTCACTATCCGCCCGTACCTCGGCTCGAGACGGCGAAACGATGTTATTATGCGAAGGTGAGGTAATGTGGCCCACCGAAGCGTCGACAAAATTGTCAGCCATTGCCAGCCCGGGGTCATTATGTGTATTGTGTGAGGTACTATTGGCTAAGTGTTGTGTTTGTGACTCTATATTTTCTATTTTTTGTAATATTGTGGTGTTTTGTGTGGTTGTGTTTTTAATGTGTTCGATTAAAGTGATGTTTTGAGCAAGAAGTGCAGAGATAGATTTTGCAGAATCTTCCAGTACTAGATTCTGCTTTTCCACAAGCCGCTCAAGTTCTGCCACACGCGAATCCAGCCTCGTAACGCTTTCACTTAGTACCGGGATGAGATCCAGCGACGGTTTCAGCGAGTCAAGTCCAGCAGAAATGAGCGACTTTTGTCCCGCACATTCCCGCTCAATCAGTTTTTGAGTGCCATTGGTAAGGCTGACAATGGCTGAAAGCATAGTACCCTTCGCAGTCGACGCTTCTACTAATTTAGATAAGCTGTAGCTAGCAGAACTGTTGTCAATATTGCTAATATTACCATTATTACTACTACAGCCGGAAGCGCTGAGATTGTCGCTACAATTGTCATTACTACTACTAAAGTTAACACTAATACTATTACTATTGCTGCTGTGTCCCGCAGAAGCGTCTTTGGTATTAAAGCGCGGCGTATTCGACTGAGCGGCTAAATTCAAATTTGAATTTGCCGCGCTTCGAGTTGTGGCGCAGGGCGCCGGGCGCGACGCAGCCGGCGTTGACGAGCGTAGAAGGGCCCCGCGCGCCGCTGCGCCAGCACTGGCCGGCAGTGCGCGCGAAGCTGGTGTGCGCGCGCGGTGCGGGGAATCCCTGGCTGCTGCGCTCGCTGTCGGGAGTTAGCGGGTGGGGGGGACAACGCGAGCGGGCGGCTTTCTGCTACCGCTCTCGTTTGTATGCTTGGCGCGGCAAATATTGCAAGGCCCCTCTCCTTTCTTATTCGCGCATTTTGAGTGCCGAGGTTTTTAACACTCGGGGCACTGCTTGAGGGGGCGGTCAGATGACTCTTTGCACACAGCGCAAAGGACTCTGCTCAGGGCAGCAAGCGCCGCGTCAAGGTCAGACAGGTTGCACTGGAGATACACCTGAAGATCATCAGCATAGACAATATACTTGATGTTAGCAGGGAAGTGTCTAGCCACATCACTTATATAGAGAGCAAACAGCAGGGGGCCGAGGACTGAGCCTTGAGGGACGCCACAGTTGATGTCCTGCGATGAAGGGGGTGTCAGATTTGTGGAAGTCAAGTACTGTATCAAGTTCGTCGATGATGCAGAGATCAAGCCATGTGTCGGAGTCCGGGGTATGATGAGTGGCACCAAAGGGAATTAGTGCAAGGGAGTTCTCATCCAAGAACCCGCGTATGATATTTGCATCAGTGCTAGACGATAGCTGATCTGCGTTAAAGTCGCCAAGTATGACCTTGGAGCTGTAGTCGTGCATATACATCGCGAGGTCCTGGAAGAGGTTAGTTCCCTGCACGAGTGGAGCATGGGGCGGACGGTATACCACACCAGTGAATATCGGAATACCCCCCCTGGGAGTGATCTCACAGAGGATGTATTCAGGGAATGTTTCAAGTGGGGTCCAGATTTCTGTCGAGGTGCAGAGTATGGTGGCGGAGAGCGAATTATGGATGAACAATGCGACACCTCCTCCAGTGGTTCCGCGATCCCGCCTGAACAGGGTAAAATCATCAAGAGCGATAATGTGATCCTCAATGTGGGGGGCCAGTTTGGTTTCAGTCACAGCTATTACGTGAAAATGAGGGCGAGAGGCTACGAAGTGCCTGATCGCTTCAATGTGAGCACTAATAGAGTTCGCATTGAAGTGCCAGACACGAAGTCCCTCCCTCACGGCCGTCGTGGAGTTGAGCAAGGATTGATGATGCGAGTTAGTAAATGAGCTGTTAGGAGGTGATTGCGGTGAGGTGATGGACTGAGGTGAGTGCGAGGGATCGGGGAGATGAGTGTGAGATAATGAGTTGATGGGACATGAGTGAATTATTCCGGAGAGGATAAAAAACGCTCCAGATCAGCAAGTGAAGAAATGCGAGTGGCTGTGTCCCCTTTTTTTCTTCTGGCGAAGATGGCTCCTTGATGGATGTACGATGTGCAATCACCGCCCTGACCGTTGTGCTCCCTCAGCTTAGCACGGACGGTATGATGGAGAGAATGAGTTTCTTTGTGAAGAAACTCATTGACGTTGAGTGGAAGATTTTCTATGGGAAGAGGCACTCCCGCCGCTTCAAGCAGATCACTGCTGATGCTAGAGGTCATTACCTTACCTCTCCTGATTTTGGCACGAATGATGTTGGTAACGTGGGCTGGGGAGGTAAGGGTGACCACCAGCAAAGGCCTGCGGTACGGTGGTGGCGCCGAGGTGGACTGCTGCACTGCCGAGGACGCAGAGGTAGGAGGGTCACTAGAAGCAACCTGACGGGGCCGGATGTAGCGAGCAGTTGCCACGTCTGAGGGCAGAAGACCACTGTGGATGGTAGAGAGAGCGGCGCAGCAAGCTCTCTAGACTCCAAGTTACCACCGCCAGAAATGATGAGAGAGCAAACACGCTCCTGTCCCTCACGGAGTTCAGCCGTTTTGGACTCAATGGCGCGCAAGCGCGACTCCTGGGACTCCACCCTGGTCTCCGTCGCCTCGACGCGACTGACGACGTCAGGGAGGGATTGGAGGTCGCACTGGATCTTGGCGATTGATGCCTCCATGGAGTCGAGCTTATCCATTTTGTCCATCTTGGCGAGAATGCGACGAAGGATGTCATCCTGCTGGTCATTTCTACAAGACGAGAATGAGCTAGATCTAGAGCGACCGCCTGTAGAGCCAGCAAGAGACACGTTGTCGAGCGGGGTGGGATTGGTGGACGGTGTGGGGTGTCCAGAATCCGGGGGGCAGGACTGAGCACCACCGGGGACAGACAGACAGACAGACAGACAGAAAGAGAGAGAGACAGAGAGAGACAGAGAGACAGAGAGAGACAGAGAGAGAGACAGAGAGAGAGAGAGAGACAGAGAGAGACAGAGAGAGACGGAGAGACAGAGAGAGAGAGAGAGACAGAGAGAGACAGAGAGAGACAGAGAGAGAGAGAGACAGAGAGACAGAGAGATTCAGAATAATTTATTGCCTGTACATTATGTTGTACAAAATAGAGAGAGAGAGACAGAGAGAGAGAGAGAGAGAGAGAGAGAGAGAGAGAGAGACAGACAGACAGACAGACAGAGAGAGACAGAGAGAGACAGCGAGAGCTTTACAACAGACGACGATCTAACACTTCACAGTTGCGGATTGGGTGATATTGCAAGTGAAAGGGTTCGATTCTCCACAGACGTCACGAACATTCTTTCTGGTATTTCAATTGGCCGCACAGCTGACCCGAAATCAAGAGGATGCGGGTTCGAATCCAGCCTGAGAAGTGTCAATTTTTTCGTTCAATCTCACCTTTTCAATAAATAATATGGTACACTAAGCCCGTTAAATCGATATTTGTCGTTTAAACTTGTAAATGCGTGAAGAAATGAGTGATTTGTAATATTCCTTCAAAGTTTAAGAATAAGAAAGACTTTCTATCGAGAAATTTTATTAATTTATAGTTCTCAGGAAATATAATTTTGATAATATTGTATATTTAATAAATCAAGTTTACGGCTTTTCAAGATATTCTGGATAATCATACAATTTTGTGTACAATCAACGTAGAAATTCCAGCATTTCAAATCCAACGTGGATATTTATGGGTGAATCTCCAACGGGGGACGTTAGTTTTTTGAGTAGATCGATATATATCGGGAAAGTCGAACATGTTTGTGACAAGATGTCATTCATGGAGAAAATTTTAGTTTTAGGGAAAATATCTCAGATCTTCAGTATTTTTTATCCCAAAAGGATCATGTGAACTTTATTCGATTGAGAAAAAACTAATCAGGAAAATTTATGGAACGTATTTTTTATTAAAATCGAAAAATATGTCCATAAGAGCAACAATGTTATGGAAACCGAATAATGTTTGCTCAGTCAAGCGCCATGCCTTCATCATCGTCGTTATTTCTGTCTTTCTTATTAGCTTCCCCTGAATTCCGATTTTTCCCTTCCATCAATTCGTTCTGCGTTGTACTTTCAGTTAGCTTCAAACCAGACTGTTTTGCTTTGGCTTCTGATTCGAGAGCGTTGACAAATTGTTCAATATCACCATTACTAGCTGCACTGATAACTTCTGTACCCAGACCGAATTGTTGAATCACTGGAGCAACTTGACCTGATTGGAATGCAGTCCAGAACATTGATAAAGCTTGAGAGAATTGAGGCGAGGATAGTGTAGTGGAGAGATTATCTCCGGTTGGCAGATGCGAGTTCACTGCATTTTCTAGAACTTCGCATGCAGGAACTGCTGCTGGAATAGCTGCACTAAGTTCGCTTACGACTCCTCTCTGTGAAATTGAAAATAATTATGATCACACATGACAGACTATAAGAGACAGAAATACAATAAATAAGAAATTTTATATGCAGTCTAACTTTCTATCCATAGAATTGGTAAATATATAATTAGCTTTATGCAAGTGATTCAAAATAATGGGGAATTTCATGCCACATACAGCCTATACAGTGAGAAAATGGGCCTGAGAATTGGAAGCTTTCACAAAATTAATATGTTACCTCATATAGGCTAATATCACCATTTAGGGGACTCTTGCATCGCCAACTCTTCCAAATTTTGCAAACACTTGTCTGTGGTATTATTACAACTACTCACTGTAAAAACTCACTTTCAAACTTGCTAATACATATCCTGAGTTGTCAAAACCATTTGAATAGATCAAAAATTACTGATACTTGACGCCACCTAACATTTAGTAGTTATATCCATTGATGGCCAATATTTTCTCTCTATTGTGCTAAAATTTACAAGATGAAGTGTCAGCACTTGCATTCACTCGGAAGAAAAAGTAATCCAAAAAAATAATTCATGAGCTGGGGATTACTCACACCTATCATTTTTTTAATATCAACAAGAAAAAGTCAAAGTTCACTTCCTTGGGTTGAACTTTAGCTATGCAGTTTACACAATATGAGTGAATTTCATGATTAAATATCCATGAATATTACCCAAGGAAGTGAACTTTGACTTTTTCTTGTTGATATTAAAAAATGATATGAAATCCATCTTCTGCATATAAGGTGTATTATAAGATGTGAGTAATCCACAGCTCATGAACTATTTTTTTGAATTACTTTTTTTTCCGACTGAATGCACGTCTCTCGAGAGCCGGCGCGGGGACGCTAAAACCTCATGTTTTTGACACTTGTTCTCGACTCTATATGACCAATAGCTAAATAATGTTGGATATGCTATCAATGTAGTTTTTTCTCAGCTTTCCGATGGTGAATTTAGTTTTCAAAATTTTTTACATTTTCATAGAAAAAAAAACATAAAACAGGCTATATCTCAAAAACTAACTTTTTCAATTTTTTCAAGTAGTCTAGATCGGAAGCTGAGGTTTTTTACGTTGATATAGCCCATAAAAAATTAACCTTTTTTTGTATTCGAGTAATTGAGTAGCGAACATGAGAAAATGCGCCACGTCGGGCCGGGCCGCGCCGTGCCGCGCCGCGCTGCCTCCACGCGCTCGATTCAATATCCATGCTAGTTTCTGTCTGTTGAATAAAGGACTATCTCTCAATGTGTTCGTCAGAGGGATACCATTTTTTTTCATGCCCGCTATTGAATTCGTCCGGTGAATGCTATAAAGTCATCCGTGACAAACGCCAAATTCATATCTTTAGTCGATTGATGCCTGGAATAAAAGATTTCTTATCGGTCAAAAACTATAATGATGAGCGAGTTCATGTACAGAAGCGATTATTGCTATGTAACTTATTAGAGCTCTATGTTCAGTTCAAGAAAGAGTATGAGAATATTATAATAGGGTACAGTAAACTCACACCTCCCCATTGTATTCTAGCAGGTAGTAGTGGAACGCATAACGTTTGTGTATGCGTTCATCATGAAAATGTAAAACTTATGTTGAGTGGTGTAGAATTGGAACACTTGACAAAAAACACACGCTTTCCACTAAAAAATTATCATGACTGCATTAATGCAATTGTATGTGCCAAACCATTGGACGCGTGTTTCTTAGGAGACTGTTTGGATTGTTCGAATACAGCTGTGCTTAAAGAGATCTTACTCCAAAGTTTTGATGATAATAATATTCACAATGTGAAATTTGAAACGTGGATGCAAACTGATCGTTGCTGAATTGTCACACAATCTGTCGATACATATGAATATCTGAACTTGCTGGGTGACAAATTAATGAGATTGAAAACTCACGACGTTTTTGCCAGAAAACAGTCTGTATTCATTCATGATTTGAAAAAAAAATTGTGAGAAGGAGACCTCTTAGTTTGTTTTGATTTTTCTGAAAATTATGTTTTTGTTGTACAGAATTCAGCTCAATCTTTCCACTGAAATAATAATCAGGTAACAATTTTCACAGTAGTTATCTACTTTCAGAGGAATATTAAACTTCAACACAAAAGTTTGGCTATTATTTCGGATAATTAATCTCATGACACTATTGCAGTTCATGTATACCAAGAAATAATCATAAATTATCTGAAGAAAGAATACAATCCAAAGAAAATTTATTATAGTACCGATGGAGCGGGTCAACACTTCAAAAATCAGAAAATTTTCTCTAATCTCATTAATCATAAGAAAGATTTTGGCATTCCCGCGGAATGGCATTTTTGTGCGACCGCAAACGGGAAGAGAGCATGCGATGGAATTGGAGCTAATGTGAAACAAAGTGGTAAACCAGCAAATTTACAACGCTCTGCAAATAATCATATTTTAACCGCAGAAGGTTTATTTGAATTGGTAAGAAACTGCTGTAAAGAAACCATGGTATTTTATAGTAAAAAAGAAGATTATGAGCAAGTTAAACTGAAATTGAAACAATGATTCGATAATTGTTTTGCTATACAAGGTACTCTGCAATTTCATGCGTTTATACCAACTTCCGATGACAGACTGATGGTCAAAAAATTTCATCTGCTGAGGAATATGAAATTGTTCCTAGATCAAATCGAACTGGAAAAGTAGTTCAGTTGAAACATAGTATGGAAAAGTCTTTAATATCAAAGCCAAAACGAAGGTCAAAGAATGTGAAATGAAATAATGTCCATATCTCAGTCCATAATCCAAATGAGTACATGATCTATGCTAGATAGTACTTTATCCAACAGATAGTGACTTGTATGAATATTAAATACTAGCGTCCCCCATCACGGCTTCGCTCGCGAATATATGTATTGAGTTCGAAATGTTATTCTCATTTATTGTTGAAAACTCGTATGATATGTATTTATTTGTAAACTTTGTATAATTTAATACTTTGTAATACTTGGAGTTGTAATTTTCATGTATCCACTGAGGATTCGAAATTTATAAGACTTCTATAATTTATAAGACACAAGTGTACGATTCGAAGAGTGTTTATTAATGATTACTACTGTTAATATCAAACCGCCGTATTGAATAGGACAACAGTCAAATACAATAGAGACGCTGCTGTTAAGCCGACCGTTCAACTCAAGTGTATTCCGATTAAATGAGCACGGCGGTCCACTGTCAGAGCCGCGCTGCGCTTGCGCACGCGCACGAGCTCACGAGAGCGAGTAATGTTAGAATATCTCTACAATACAAGTTTATTTGGGCACTCAAAATTGGGAAAAAGGTTAAATTTTGAAAAATTCTGTTCTGAGTGCATGTAATAACTTCCACATACATGCACATAAAAATCTGAAAAAAATGTCAGTGTTCTGGTAACGGATCAATGATTTGTCCAAACAGAATCACAAACAAAATTTTGACTGTGCCCATTTGACGTCCCATATATGATAATATAAAGTTAATCCTCCCGGAATTTTCATGTAAAGATATTCCAATGAAGGAGTTGACTTCCATAGAAACGGATAAGACGGATCATGAAGAAATTGCTTGCGCCGTATTGAAACTTACGGAAAAATCGATGTGTGAGCGTTAAAAATGGGAAAATTCAAGTTGAAGGCGTGAAATGTGGGAAATAGTATATTATGCAACTAGTGCCTGAAATGCGATTTCACGCACCAGTGTGACAAGCGGGTACGAGTCATCGGCAAAGCCGGCGAACGAGTGCTAGGCGGTCACAAGAGTGCGTGGAATCGTATTTCACGAGTTGCATACGATATTTTATGTTATAAGTGATCTATGCGAATTTCACGCATCGATTTGAGTGCGTGAAATGCGCGTTCATGATCACGTATAACATAGAAACATTTACAAGAGAGATTTACAAGATATATCTTTAAAAAAATCAATCAATTTGCGTCACCATGAAAATTCTGATCCGACAGATCGATAAAGCTGATTGAGCGCTTTGAGTTTTCGTCGTGAAAAAAAAAATGTCGATGCGTGGGGGTGAAGATCGTAAAGAGAGCGGCGCCATTGTTACGCGATGAGTGGAGAAAGGTCGACCTTGCCAGACAAGTTAGAAAAGTGGCAATATGGGTTAACAAATTACCCGAACTGTTAACAGCGCTGCTGACGTATGATGGGAAATAATGATTCGAGGGAATTTCGAGAGAATGTAATCAGGGACGAGAACCTTATGTAGAGATATATTAACCCATTAAGTCCGGGATGGCGTCGATTTCGACTAAGTTTTCCACCTCATTTTTTTCATGTTATTCGGACGGGGAAAAATTTTGCATACATCATCTCCGACGTGAAATTTTATGATATATAAATATGCTATTGATTTTTATCTAACATCAATACGAAAAAAGTTATAAACAATTCTTTGCGAAAAAACGCGATTTTCAAGATGTAAAATTTTTAATTATCGAAAATTTCCATATGAAAGCGTGAAGATGCACATCTTTTCATGGACTGAAACGTGGCTTAAATTGTTGCACTAAAAGATAGGTGAGGTACGGAATGATTGATTCAACATTAAGGTTCTCAAAATGGCGTCCGAACCAAAATTTTTTTTCAATTTTTTTTCAAACCTCAGTAGTTGGGCTATATTTCATGATACAGATAAACCACATGCACATTTTGTAGTTTGAGACATCGCTGAATTCGAATTTTTTATTATTTTGGCAAAATAATTTTGTTTAAACAATTTGTTTAAACAAATTATTGCAAAATGAAGTTTTTTGGCAAAATTAATACCAGAATCCAATTCCTCAAACAAAAATACATCTGGTAAGCTAATATCAGAAATATGCGTGAAAAGTGAAAAATTCATAGAATTATGAATTTTGAATCCGGCCCACTAGCCGTCAAACTTTCAAAATTTTTTACTCAAAAACTATGTGACGAATCAAAAAATCGCTAGGGACAGTTTTCTTTTAATTTTTAATGTAGAATAGAATAGAATTTTTTATTTTGCAAAATATCGATTCCATCGATATGTCGTCCGCCATATTTTTGAGGTTATGGCTAAACGCAGGGGTGATGGATTATTACTAAAATTAGCGTACCAGATGTATTTTTGTCTAAGGAATCAGATTCTGGTATTAATTTTGCCAAAAAACTTAACAAATTCGAATTCAGCGATGTCTCAAACTATGAAATGTGCATGTGGTTTATCTGTATCATGAAATATAGCCCAACTACTGAGGTTTAAAAAAAATTGAAAAAAAATTTTGGTTCGGACGCCATTTTGAGAACCTTAATGTTGAATCAATCATTCCGCACCTCACCTATCTTTTAGTGCAACAATTTAAGCCACGTTTCAGTCCATGAAAAGATGTGCATCTTCACGCTTTCATATGGAAATTTTCGATAATTAAAAATTTTACATCTTGAAAATCGCGTTTTTTCGCAAAGAATTGTTTATAACTTTTTTCGTATTGATGTTAGATGAAAATCAATAGCATATTTCGGAAGATCATAAAATTTCACGTCGGAGATGATGTATGCAAAATTTTTCCCCGTCCGAATAACATGAAAAAAATGAGGTGGAAAACTTAGTCGAAATCGACGCCATCCCGGACTTAATGGGTTAACTTTTAAAGAAACATTACGTAATGACGAATGTGTGTAAATTGTCGATCTTTGAGGGCCATTCCAGAGTGAAGTGGACAAAGGAAAATTCACAAAATCCACCACATATTTATTTTATGCGACGTTTCGCCAGTTAGGTTTACTGGCCTCATCAGGCTAAAAATTTATTACACAAAAAACACGTAATAAATAATACAGTTTAGGTACAAAACAATCGACGAAGTAACAATAAAATATTCTTTTTCACCAATTTTGAATGAAAATATAATATTACGTTCGGCAGTGGAAGCGGCTGCTTCCACTGCCATTGTCAAACTATTGTGTATAAAGCTAGCGTCAGAGGTCTTATATACCATCAGATACATTGGTGTGTTTGTTTTGAAAAATCTTGCTAAGCTTCCTATACGTGTGACTGAGTTGTTGTGTGTCTTCCTTCCTATTAAGTGTGTGTTGGTGCATATTGATGTGGAGCATTTCCGAAATAAGTTAGATATAGAAATAAGTTATATAAGTTAGACCGCGAAGCGAATTATAAGAAACGACTTATTTCGGAAATGCTCCACATCAATATGCACCAACACACACTTAATAGGAAGGAAGACACACAACAACTCAGTCACACGTATAGGAAGCTTAGCAAGATTTTTCAAAACAAACACACCAATGTATCTGATGGTATATAAGACCTCTGACGCTAGCTTTATACACAATAGTTTGACAATGGCAGTGGAAGCAGCCGCTTCCACTGCCGAATGTAATATTATATTTTCATTCAAAATTGGTGAGAAAGAATATTTTATTGTTACTTCGTCGATTGTTTTGTACCTAAACTGTATTATTTATTACGTGTTTTTTGTGTAATAAATTTTTAGCCTGATGAGGCCAGTAAACCTAACTGGCGAAACGTCGCATAAAATAAATATGTGGTGGATTTTGTGAATTTTCCTTTGTCCACTTCACTCTGGAATGGCCCTCAAAGATCGACAATTTACACACATTTGGAATTATGGAGGGTGCACAATATAATATTACGTAATGACGCTAATGGTTCATTGTTGATTATATATGTATAATATTTATCGAAGAAACGTCACAATAGATACTCGTACATGATCTCCAGAATCAAATACAAGTTGAAGAATAAGAATCAAATTATTAGTTTGCGAACAAACAAAGTTAACAGCTTGTTGATTAATAATATTAACATATATTGTGACGATAATTTATTGTGAAAGTGAAAACTGTTCGGGAATATATCACGAGAACGAATACAACAATTGTCAAAAGTTGAGTTTTGGATAAACATAGATAAAGATCCCAAGATGTTATAAACAAATAGCTTAATTGTTATACATTATTGCACTGAACGAAAGAACTCGACTTTAGGCAATTGTCGCTATTCTCAATGTGAGATAGATTGCGAAGACGCGTACGTATCGGCGGTACCAAATTACCAATATCACTTGATATAAAATAATTTTTCGAATTGTTACACAAGTTTTAAAGAGAGAGAATTTCGGTCAGGGGTCTGACTATGTACAGTATATTTTTTTGAGGTAGCTGGAGCCGAACCCAAAGTTCAAATTGTTTTATCAGATCAGCGTTTCTTCACAACCTCATAATTTCTCAAAAAACCGGTTAATCCTCAACCTTCTCACCCCTGATAGACTCGAGTTTATTACTCATAACGTACAACTGTGCAGATCCGCAGTAGAAGTCGTGAGAGTGGTAGAGTGATCGTCAGAAGGTCGGTGAGTCGTCGTATCAGTGCACGGTACACCCGAGATTCCACTGTTGTCTACGTACTGGCGAGTACTATCCGCAACCCTGAACGCCACACGCCATGCCTGGCGTTGCAGGGACATCCCTTCGTCATCGCAACATCATATCGTAAGAATAAACGAACTAGACGCCTCCGGTCGACACCGTTCGATTCTCTGTGTGTAAGCCCAACCACGCGAGATTCATCTTGTGCTTGAAGAGGCCTTAAACCTTTAGAGGACGGGACTGGTCTCTTTACGGACCACCAAGGGAAACAAAATCCTTGATTTTTTCAGAGGTTATTTGATGTGTTGAACGTGGTAAAACTAGTAAGAAAAATCCTGAACACATTTTTTACCTCCAAAAAGGTCATTTCAAGGTCAATTTCTTCTTTATATTTGGAGCTGGAACGCTGTTATCCAATATTTTTGACAAATCTCGTATCCATCGTTTTTCGTATTCAACATTTCAAAAATAGTACGAATACGATATTTTATTTAGCTCTGAATAGAGAAAAAACATGTTACTCTGAAATGACCCTTTTCTTATGCGGACGGGACTGGTTTCATTTGGGACCAATTGTTATATATTCGATATTTGGATAAATTATATGATTTGAAAGGAGATGATTTGTATTGCAAATCCCCCGTCTGCTAAAGGTTAAGAAATACGAAATGCCCAGCGCACATAAAGACCATCCCGGCGCGCACAAGTAACAGCTTACCGTTTAAGTGCAGATAAGTGCAGCCATAAAAATAAGCAATTCTACCTAAGTAACTCCTATAACCGGCACAATCTACAAGAGTTGAAGCAATCACAGCTACCTTTGCCATTTATCAACACAATCAATGTTCAATATTTTATCCCCCTTTCTATCCCCCCTTTCCAGCCAGCCTTAATAGCCTCCCTTTTTAGCCTCTCTTTTTAGCCCAACTTTTCAGCCCACCTTTTAGTACCTTTTTTAACTCACCTATCCATCCCCCCCTTTATGCCCCCCTTATTAGCCCTCCTGTTTGGCTCCTCTTTGTGGTCCCCCTTTTTAGCCCCTCTTTTTGACTTCTGTTTTAGAGAATTTGAATCAAAAGTAATTCAATAGTGTGACTTGGACTTGGTTTCAGTTGATAGATGCCAGCAAAACTTGATAAATCCTTGCTAATCTGAATCTAGAAAACAGAAAGAGTCTGAAATAATTCAAAGCAATAGGTACTCACGAGTATAACACTAAATGCTTCAATTAAATGTTGCTAGAGAATTAAAATTCAAAGTATTTTATGTTTCTTTGTGCTTATATTAACAACTCAATTGCCATCTATAAAATACGATAGTAACCAGCGAGGACGGGGGTTAGCAAGCGAGGCGAGCAATGGAAACATCACCTTTATTTTGTTCTTCCATGTAAATCTTCCGTGGACATCGAAATATAAGTGAGGGGGGGGGTGACGAGTGAAGCGAGTAGGGGGTATCCCCCCTAGTGGTGTTAAACCACATCACTCTGTGACCTCCTCACCCCAGTCTGGCTGGAGGCCTGAGTTCATTACTCATAACGTTGAATCACATAACCCAATAACCCCAGAGAAGCCGGAGGTCTAAGTCATTACTTATAACTGTTTGGGATTGAGGGGTTGTTGTTTCATGTTTATCTTACTATTATATAAAGAGGAAACATTGGTTTGTATGTTCACAAAAATCTCCAAAACTACTGAACCTATCGCCTCCAAATTTTGACAGTAGCTTTACAATGTACCCTGAAGTGTCATAGGCTATCAAGATTGATCATTAATTAATTAGGAACGTTTTTATGCAAAATGTAGAAATAACATGCAAATCAGCTCCGGCTTTTCTCTTTGGCCACGAGGTGGCGAGACACTATTTTAGCCGTTTGCACAGCTGAAGTGGCGTGATCTGGCCTGTAAGTATAAGGCAACCAGAGTTGGAGTCCTCGATTTTGTCATGGAAAACTTGAAATTGGTCGGCCTATTGTGACTCCCGATATTATAGCGATGTAATCGATTGCTCAAATAATCGAACTCGCATATGTTTTGTTATTGATAGGCTAACCTTCTTGCTATTTCTTCAGTTCGTCCATTCAAGGTAAAAGATTATTGTTGTTGTTGATTCTTTATTAATCATGTTGTTGAAAATTTTGAGGTTGTTTTTTTTCTGATACTAGATTGTATTATTAGTTTATAGTTCTCCACAGCTTCATAGTTTATGAGCAGCAACATTATTAATCTTTAGATCTAAGTAGTGATTTTGATCATCAATATTTCCGATATTTGTTGCATTTTTCAATGTTCTCGTCATTTTTCTTTATGTAATTGCACGCATCAGTATTTATCCAATGTTTTAGTTGTTGTTATATAATAATGTTATATTATTTTTATATCTTTTTTAGAGTGAAGTCAAAATTTGGTCAGAAGATAGTGGACGGCTTAACGCCAAAAGACACAGTAGCTATATTGAAAAATAAATTAGCAGAAATTGCGGGTGTGCAAGCAGAGGCTCTACAATGCTTAGAGGTTTTCCACCAAAAGCTCTAGATCTCAGTAACAATATTTCAAGTGATATCTCATTTGGGGAAACTTCAATTGTGGAGGAGAAACAAGGTGTATGTAATGGAGAGAGAGAGCAAAGATCAAGAAACACCTCAAATGCATATAACAGAGTGTATGGACTTTGGTGACGGTTCTGGAATTCTCATGAAAATGATTGTTCCACCTGACGATTTTTGTCTCTTCACGAGTATTGGATTTTTTTTGAATGGTAATTCAAAGTATTGATTCGATTGAATTGATTTAAAGTACTAAGTTGAGAGTTAACAATTAAAAAAAAAATATACGCGAGTGGGTATGAAGAGATTCAATTCATACTCCAGAATAATTTTGTGAGTCACTTTTACTGATAAATGATTTGCAAAATTCAATTGACCCCTCTGTATAAGTCAAATTTTAATTAAATAAATATTCATCGATAAATGTGAAATAAGATTACAATAATATTCATTTTCTCGTATTGCGAGAGAATGAATTCATGCTCCAGGGAGGTGGTGAGCTGCCGTCTTCCCGGTGGCGCAGATGGTAGCGCAACTGACCGGAGATCAGGAGGACGCTGGTTCGAATCCAGCCCGGGGAGCGTGGAATTTTTTTCTCGCAATATCTTCCAATCTTCCCCATTAGCTCCTCAGCAACCGTTGCAATCTTTCTCTAAATCTACTGCCGAAAATCTGACATGAAACACGCGAAAAACATAAACCGAAAAAATATGATCTAACACATGTCACTATTAACCTGAAACTAAATAAACAAACGTTTAACATGGACATAGCTGGAATTAAGCTTTTATTTTGATTCGAATCATTCGTTTAGTATTCTTTTCAATCGAACAAACCGAAGTTTCAAGTTTTATTGTTTTGAATATAATTTTTATTTAATTATTACTAAACTTATTATTGAAATTATTGATTTTCAAAAACATACGGGGGGGGGGGGAGGGGGTTGGCAAGCAAAGCGAGCAGTGAAAAAAAGCCGTGAAAACGACTGTTGCTCGATAGTTTATAGTCGTTACAGACTAAGTCACCAGATGCGAATCGGTTTGAAATGGAATAGTTTTGCAATCGTTACGGACTGACCTGATGTCAAAGCTCCTCGCACGATGAGAGTCGCTGAGCAAATGAGTCGCCAGCTCTACAAGATTCTCCCGGTGCGAGTAAAAGAAAGCAATAATAACAAAGTAAGAAATAGACTAAGAATCTGAATGCTTATACTTTCCATGATTGATCGACTCGTGGAAGGATTATTTAATAAAAAACTGCCGTCAGGCAATTAGTTGAATTGAACCAAGAATCAAATTTAAATCTGTTCTAGACCTATTGATCAAACATGATTTAAGGGTTGTGAGTTACATGAACGTCGGAAACATCCTATAAGTTGTGAATTGAATAAGTATTAGATTTGCCAAAGAAGAAATGAAGAATCTCAAGAGCGCGCAGCTCGTACATGAATTCGGCGCGTTAATTGAAAGAAACATAGTATTTCGCTCGATAATAGATAGAAATATTTATCGATCTTAAAACGTGTATAAATTTAGCTAATTTGATTTTTAATCAGCTAGTAGACAAAGGACACAAGTATTTTATATTGCGCTTGCATACTCCAGTATCAGTCTCGTTGTTAGCAACTCAAGCGACTCCGCACGCCAGCGAATCCAAGTCTATGGCCAAGTGCCGTATATACTATTTGTCTTCATCTCTTGTCTGATTTACGGGAGTTATGTTCTATCGTCGCTAATCTTTATGTCGTCTCGTTGATGAATTTACAAAATTCATTTAGGCAAAGCGTCTAAAGTCGAAGATTTTTCTCACTCATTGCACGTGCTGACCGGGAGAGCCCTTTCCAAAATTTAAATTATCATACTATCATGAGTTTTCTCGTTCGAACTATCTAGCGTATTCAAATGCCGTTTGTCGGTGTCAATGAGATGAGTTAATGAGGAAGCGGTGGCTCTTGCAATGGGTTGTATGTTTAAAACCGCATCGATGTGAGTCAATATAAGCAGACGCTTTGATGGTTTGACAATGGCAGTGGAAGCAGCCGCTTCTACTGCCGAATTTTATATTTTAAATTTATTCAAAAACTGCCTGATGAGGCCAGTGAACCATGCTGGTGAAACGTCGCTTCAACAAAATATGTGGTGGATTTTGTAACTTATCTTTTTCTACTTTACTCTGGAATGACCCTCAAAGATCGAGTATTCGAACAATTTTAGCAAACGCTTTCGTTCGTACGCATCGGTCAGAGCCTTTCATGCCTTCGGATAATTCTCCGCACTTGCGTCATAAATAGTGACTTTATTTAACGTTTCGCCTTCTAGAGCATACGTCAAGAATATGAATTTGGACAAGTCATAAATATTGCTACGCGCGTCTATGATTGAATTAATCACTTTTCTGAATGAAATTCATTTACTCGCGTTCCTCCGTCTCTGCCCATCAAATTTGGGCAGAGACGAGGTCGGAAACTTCAAGAGTTTCGGTTTTTCGGACGTGATCGTCTCGCCAAGGCGTCCTGTAACTGGAATGCTAGCTGTCTGCGGTGCTGCCAGCTTCAACGCATATTTCCAAAAAGCGCACTGTAAGGGTCCTAGTTTGTCTATGAGCGCATGTTTTGTATCAAGTTCAAGTAACTTGTGTAAATCTTCGTAGACATGCAGTAATTCTTTGGCTCTATCCATGCGTAATGCAGAGTTTGCTCGATCTATCTCTTTTTTTTGAAAGGCTTCTACAGACTCGTTCAGTAAAGCTACTAACGAATTGTTTGTTATCAATAAATTTGATTCTTGTCTCACTCATCTTGGACGCACTTGGATATAAGCTGAATTACAAAAAAAGGAAATTTAAGGAAAACAAGCCGCTTGTTCAAGTAATGTGAATCTGAGATTGCTTGAGTTAGAATGAACGCGATGGTGAAAACACGACAAATTGCTCTTGGATTCTCGGAAATGTTCATGACGAGCGATGTTTCGAGATGCGCCGCGACCTGCTCGCGCAAATCCCGAGAAACAAGGGAGAGCGACACGCTCGCACGCGTTTGCTGTTAATGATTTGGTTTGAACGGCTTGGTTTGGCATTTGAATCAATCTCGAACCATTTTTGCGATCAAAGACACGTTTGAGTCGAGAATGTGGATGAGACACAGAGAAGGACTTATCTGTGATTCCACTGATTCATCCGGCGTGCCACTGGGTGAGGTGTCCTGAAGCGGGAGCGATGGTGATGGCGAAGATCCGTAGCCCAGTTGCTCTGACGTTGAGGTGACGATGATGATACTGGAGTCGGGGCCAGCGAGATGGCGCTGTGTCCACGGCGAAACCACACTCCCGTCTTTCACGATACCACACTCGTGCACACCGTATATTCAAGAACAAGAGAAATTGCGCTGTAAGGATTTTCCGGGTTTCGGCACCAAAATGTATGCGGGTAGGCCGCTCCCAGTTATACCAAACAGTGTGGCTGGGTGTTTTACATTTGAATATGTATAATGCAGTACTATTGCCACTGGCGGATTAATTAATTACACAGACTCACAAAAGAAATTTTAGTAACCTGAACTGGTTCTATAACTATGCTAGTCTGATGTATTTTCGATCGCTTTTTCCGAATTTGAAGGGTTATTCGAAGGTCAAGTCGAGGGAATCCAATGGCGAATTCGGGAAAGATTTATACGTGAGTTTTCGGGGTCTACAAATCTGAATCTGACATTTGTTTGACGTTCAAAGGTCAATTTCAGGGTCATTTAATAGTCAACTTCATCAATCCACGGGATAGACTTTTGTTGACCCCAGACTCTGAACTAGCAGAAAATCCTACGATTGGATATAATTTTTAAAATTTTTTTCAATGACCTTCAGAGTTTACTTCAAGGTCGAGTTTTCTTATCCGCTTTTGACAATGAATCTCATCAGTATTGAGAGATATCGAACAAATGACCTCTACCAAAGTTGTGAATTTTAATCCGAGGAACCGAATGGTGACTTTGGATTTGACCTTGAAAGTCTATTTTAAGGTCATTAAAAGATCAAATCGAGAGAATGCGGAGGAAAAATCTAAAAAAATTCATACTTAAGTTTTTGGATTCTAAGAATCTTAATCTTGTATGACTTTGGATTTGACCTTGAAGGTCAATTTATAGGTCAAATTGAGAAAATGCGATGGAAAAATTTAATTTTCCTTGCTAAGAATTCTCGCATCGCAGACGAGTGGGTAAAGGAGCGTGAAGTAGACTTATTCCCAAACAGTCAGCCCAAAGACTTGATTTAAACTGGAACAAGCGTGTGCGTTTTCTCAAAAATGTGCAGAGCAGACGTATTTGCGCCTACACACCCAACCGTTTGCGGTATAAAGAATTTGAAGAGCTGCTCGTGTTGTATGAGTTGTAGAATTTTCATCGCTTCTCGTTCGTCCACCCACCAAAAGCAACACCCTTTACTGGGCTCTATAAAATTCAGTGTGTCCGATGATGAGTTGACTTTGTCCTCGTCAGAGTCGGAGAGCTCTCATTCTTAGGATTAGGGAGGAATGAGAGTTATCACCCTTGGGTGACGGTCTCACCTTCGATCAAAACAGAATTCCTAGCATGCGGAATTTTATATAATTCCACGGAAAATCAAAAATCTCAATCTATAAGAAATTGTGCTGGAACGTCTTGTTTTCGTTTCAATCACAGGTGTCTAAGCAATCGGAATCATTCCTGCTATGTATGTGCAAAATGAAATGAAATGAAAAAATGGGAAAATCTCTACAAGGAAAATCACAGATCATATCGACGGATTGTACAAAGTGTGTTTTGATATCAGGATTTCCCAACAAGACAAGGATTGGGCACTCTATATGATTCGTAACAGACATTATAGCATGATGACACGGTGTAGAAATCGTAGGAATGAGAGTAATTGGAAATTCACAAACCCAACAATATGGAAGGAGCCTGAAAATGAGAGTGGTCGCTATTTCTGTAAGCGTACTATGAAAGATATAAGAAAAATTAATAAGAGCAAGATTGTTCATACTTCCGATACTATTGTTCAATTATCCTGAAGAATATTTATAGTAAATGCTATGAATAAGTGCTACGAATTAGTTTGACAACGGCAGTGGAAGCAGCCGCTTCCACTGCCGAACGTTTATATTATATTTTTATTTAAAACTGCCTGATGAGGCCAGTGAATCTTACTGGTAAAACGTCGCAATAATTAAATATGAGGTGGATTTTGTGATTTTTCCTTTTCCACTTCACTCTGGATTGGCCCTCAAAGATCGACAATTTATACATATTTGCTATGAATGACGATTCACGCAACAACTTTACTGGAGAAATCGATGCATTGGACATCAACGTTGGATCAGAAGAACATAGTGAAAACGAAGCAAGTGCATCAGAGCAATCAGATTCAAGTTATTCTATAGATGATGACAATAGTAACGAGGATTTCATTCCTGTTGGGAAAGAAAAATCTGTTCAAAAAATCGATCAGAAGCAATTAAATGATCTATTGAGATCATTTGGTCAATCAAAAGAACAAGCTGAATTGATTGCCTCTGAATTGAAGAAAGGAAATTTGTTGGCAACGGGTATTAAAATCACATTATATCGAAACCAAGAAGAGAGTTTTCGCAAATAATTCCATGAAGACTTTGATCTTCTTTACTGTACAGATTTTAAGGGACCCGTTTCGGCCCAGAATGCCATTCGAAGCATGTCGCTCTTCGGTACCGCAGAACTTTTCCTATTCGCGACAGAAAAATTTTTCAAGGAAATATTTCGAAAGGTGAAGAGTTGTCCTTACCGATGGTGTCAATTGAATATATCTAAAACATCATCAAATAAGCAAAAATACAGTATATTTACAAAAAACACGATTTTTTTGACACAAGTTTCTTTACAAATCAAATTTTTTAGGGGTTTTGGGTCTGCCATGGACCTGGAACCTCAGTAACCTGTGGAATAAATGTCTAAACTCAAAGAATGCATTGTTCAAATATCGAGTCTTCTCCCCTGTGTATCCAAACCTCAACTGCAAAATTTTTGCAAAAAACTTCAAGGCCTTTTCATACAAAAATGACGCACCTTTTCGAAAAATTGCCGAGAATAACAAGTTCTTAAAATCACTTGGAAATCACGCTGGAATTTTTTCAGATTTTTCTGAGCCATTTTTCATAATTATGTACTTGTCAATTTTTGCAAATTTCAAAAAATCGTCCAAAAAATTCTGAAAAAATTCCAGCATAATTTTTGAGTGTGTTGAGGTTTAGTCGTGTGCTCACGCACACATGCTGTCCGCCGATAGTCGAGTCCACTCGATGGCGTAATCAATCACGCGTCGCCCTCTAATTGGCTCTCAAAATTTTGAGTAGAGGACTCGGCCGCCGTCGGAAAATAGACTGCGCGGCACCGAGTCGGCAGTTAATCGCCAGTCCGCGAGCGAGCCACAACAACAGGCCGCTCCTCGTATCTGACTCGCGCCGTGTCCCTCTCTTCAATCTATTTTTTTTTCTCACTTCAATTATTGACACTATTCGCGCCCGCGACACTTCTGTGCCACCTGTATTCAACACACGAATACACGCATCTATTTTTATAAACATTCACTCGTCACTCATTCAATTTACCATTCACGCTTCCACATACATACTCACACGCAACCGAACACCGAACTCTCATTCCTGCGGGCTCCGGGGTTCCAGAAAGAACAGCCCGTTCCCACATTTGGTCGCGAGAGCGTGGTTTCCTCCTTCGCTGGTGTTCGCGAGTGACAGTGAATGGAGTGTCCGGGCAAGGTGAAAGTGAGAAGTGCTGCAGCCATATTGCAGAAGCCGGCCGGCACACACAAACACTTGTTGAACCAGGGGACTCGAGGGACATCGGCAGCGGACACGAAAGGCTCGCCAGGAGGTGAGCAGCGGACCAAGAGAGCGGCAACTCGGCGGCACGTGAGCCATCAAGACGATCCCCCGGTCGAGACGATCTGCAGGTCATCGCGCCATCGGGCGCCTCAGGGGATCAACCGCTCATTCGACGCCCGGGGTCTACGATAGAGACATACGAACGATAATATAATAGAGATAATATACGATTCTATATAATAGAAGCTTACGAACGGCAGCTCCCGCACATGAAATATATTTGCGAATACAAAGAAATCATGCGCTGCGGAAGATCACACACCAGAGTACATCAATCGCAAATTGAAAACTCTGAACGATTATTGGCGCTAGTTCTCGGAGCGTCACGAAATGCTTTGGTCAAAGGAGGAGACCATTATGAAGTTGGTCCCCGCATGTGAATACTTCAAAAAAAGTCCATTTCTGGATACTGAGGATAAGGTTGCGCAAACAATAGCTGAGCTCACGTCGTGGCTCCCGCCACCCGACGTTGAGGAACGTGAGCCGACCCAAAACGATAACAGGTCACTTGTGCAACAGGCATTTCAAATTCAGCACATTTTGCGTGCTGCCACTAAAATGCAAGCGATTTCAGCGCTCCAAATTCCAACTTTCTCTGGGAAGTTTGATACATGGGAGTCCTTCAAATATCATTTTGAAGCCTCCGTCATCAACAAAACAACATACTCGGATGATCTCAAATTGCATTATTTGCTCGATGCAATGCGCGGCTCCGCAGCCGAAATTTTGAAAGGTGTCAAGCCGGAAGCATTGAATTTTCTGCCGTCTTGGGCGAAACTTTGTCGTCGTTTCGATAACCCCAAACGCAAACTAACACACCATACGTTGGCGTTGATCAATCTCAAGCTTATTTCTGCGAAATCTGCCACAAAGCAGAACGAGTTACTTGACAAAGCTGAAGAATCCATTTAGGGATTCAAGGATCTCGAGTGACCAATCGAACATTGTATTGTAAACAAGCTAGATCACGGTACTCGTAAAGCTTGGGAAATGAGTCAGTTGACTCATGTTGGTTTTTCTAAATATTCGGATCTGCGCAGTTTTATCGAAAAGAGAATTTCCGCACTTGACACTCCGGCAGCTCACGTCGCATCGCAAAATCTCATAAATTCAACGTCGCAGAACCAAAATGGTAAAAATAAAAACCATTCGAATTCGTTGAATGGAAAATCGATTTCAGCCAATGTGGCCAATGTTGCTGCGTCGAATTCAAGCGCGAATTCGACGCAGCAACAAAAAAAATAATCCTTCAGTCGCCATCGGGCGAAAGGCTTGACGTTCGAGCGCTCATCGATCCTTGCGCTAACCCTCCTTTGTTTCTGAGCGTGTTGTTCAACTGCTGAATTTGAACAGTCGAAAAATCAGTCAAGACGTGTGTTTCCTGGGAAGAAAATCTCGTCTAACTGTAAAATCTGAATCACGTCTCACCATCTGCTCGGAAATTAGTCCCGAGTTTCGCATAGTTTGTAATGCTCTCGTTTTGTCAGAGCTCCCTCGAGTACTTCCAGCACATAGGATTAACAATTACTATCGGCCTCATATTGCGAAGCTTAACTTGGCGGATCCTGAATTTGCCACTCCGCAGAAGGTCGACTGCGTGCTCGCAGCAGACATTTATTCTGAGATAATTTTGCCAGGCTTAACAAAGGGCCCCCCGCAAACACCAGTCGCTCAACAAACAGTTTTGGGTTGGATACTGACTGGCGTGACTGAAAACACATCGAATGGTATTGCTACACACAATGCATTCCATGTCACAGTCGACACTTCTCTTTCACAACAACTTCAAAATTTTGGGAAGTTGAAGAAGTGCCGTGTGACTCGCAAGCGCTATCTCCCGACGAGCAGTATTGTGAAGACTACTTTAAGTCTACCGTGTCCCAGACAGCCGAAGGTCGTCTTATCGTTCGACTGCCCTCCGTTCAATCGACTGACATACCTGCATTCCACAATTCTAGAGACATCGCAGTCGCTTGTTTGCTGCGATCGGAGCGTCGGCGGTTGCGAGATCACAGCATGGATGAGGCTTACAAAAAATTCATGCACGAGTATGAAGACTTGGGACACATGGAGAGAGTCGACACATCAAAACTGTCATCGCCAGCAGTGTACATGCCACATCATGCTGTTTTCAGGACAGGGATCAGCAAAATCAGAGTGGTTTTCAACGCATCGCAACGTAATGGTAACGGATATTGTTTAAATAATTTCCTATTAGCTGGACCAAAACTGCAAACGGACATAGCCGTTATTTTGACTCGAAATTTGTTTTTACATTAGATATCGTCGGAATGTATCGCCAATTTTTAGTTCACGAGAACGATTGCAGTTGGCAGGCCATCGTTTGGCGTGACGATGCGTCGGACCAGATTCTTGATTTTTTGCTGCGTACTATCACTTACGGCACCGAATGTGCTCCGTTTTTAGCACTTCGTTGTTTGATTTATCTGGTTGAGCGGTATGAACAGTGATTTCCATTGGCTGCAATGATTTTACTAAAATTAATGTACGTTCATGACGCATTTGGTGGAGCAGACACTATCGAGGAGGCTCGTCAGGCTCGTGATCAGCTGAGCGCACTTCTTCAATGTGCACAAATGTCTCTCGATAAATGGGCGTCAAATCGCAAAGAATTATTGTGTGGTGTTTCTGTAATTGATCAACCAGATGTCGACGTTGAAAAGAATGACGTTGTGTCCACTCTAGGCATGAAATGGATGCCGCAGTTTACATTCAAAGCTAGTTTGCCAAATGCACCACACGTGGTAACCAAACGGTCAATTATGTCCGAAGTTGCCAGATTGTTTGATCCAATGGGTTGGCTCTCGACATTTTTAGTTCAAGGTAAGATTGTTTTGAGAAAGGCATGGATTCAGAAGCTCGATTGGGATACGCTAGTTCATGGCGATTTGTTGGATGAATGGGAAATTCTGCGTTCACAAATGCCAGAGCTTGCGAACATTCGCATACCACGATGGACTCAGTTGTCGTCTTCAGTTGAGTGGACCATTCACAGGTTCGGTGACGCATCTGAAAGGGCGTTTGCTGCCACAGTTTATTTGGTAATTCCCGGTCGTGCTTCGTTTTTTTTCAATTCAAAAAATAAGTTGCTCCAGCCGAGATGCTGTCGATTCCACGACTTGAATTGTGCGCTGCAGTGTTGCTCGTCCACCTCGTGAGGTATTTGGTTCCTAATTTGTTGCACAAACCGACAAAAATTTATTGTTGGTCTGACTCGAAAGTCGTTTTGGATTGGCTCGCAAGTTCACCAGCTCGTTGGCAAACGTATGTCGCCAACCGAGTAAGTCAAATCATTCGCTCTCTCCCAGAGGCAAGATGGTCACACACTCCAACACAGAACAACCCGGCGGATTTCGCTACCCGGGGAGTGACTGTTGAAGAGTTACGAGATTCGCAGTTGTGGTGGCATGGGCCACAGTGGATAATACGCGACGAATCTCAGTGGCCAGCACAGGTTGATTTACAGCCATCCGAGCCATTGTAAGTCAAAGCTTTCGTGGTCATGACGCAGGACGAAGAGTATTGCATTAGGACATTTGAAAAATTTTCGTCGTTCCACAAATTGATAAGAGTTGTCGCATTTATGTTGCGATGGAAAAATAATGTAGCCTCCCGAAAGGTAAACGGTATGACTCGTATCTCAGTGCAATTGAGTACCGAACAGCGAAATTTGTTCTGTTCAAACTCATGCAGCGTTCGCACTACAAGATGGAAATTGAAAAGTTATCGAGTGGTAAAATGTTGCCTCACAAAAGTCAACTAAAGCGACTGTCATCATTTATTTGTACCAATAGATTGCTCAGAGTTGGATGCAGATGGCACAATGCCCCAATATCCTATGACGAAGCACACCCAATAATTTTGTCGGCTCACAGCCTTATAGTGAAGCGCATGATTGAGCAACTTCACCAGGAGTCGCTGCACGGAGGACCACAGTTGATGTTAAGCAAATTGTATAGGCAATTTTGGATTCCACGGTATTTTGCCATCTTCATCTGCATGGTCTCTCGAGCCGTCCACATTGAAGTCGTGTCCGATCTAACAACTGAGGCATTTCTGGCTGCGTTTTGCAGATTCGTTTCTCGACGTGGTCGCTGTTCGCACGTTTACTGTGTCAATAGGCGAAGTTTCACTGGCGCTAGTCGTGAATTGAGGCAATTGTTCGAGAAAGCATCGTCGTACTCACAGGAAATTGCAACTGAGCGCGTCAAGGACAAAGTGGAATAGCATTTCTCGCCCCCACGTTTTCCACAATCCGTTGGTTTTTGGGAGCGGGCGGTTCGCAGTTTCAAGCATCATTTACGCCGTGTGATTGGTGAATCCACCCTCACTTTCGAAGAGCTTTCGACGCTTACGACTTAGATTGGAGCATGCTTCAACTCGCGTCCGATTTGCCCTTTGGCTCCTGAGAGATCGGATTTAGTAGCACTGATTGTATTGATAATAGAAGAATATATAAAGTCTCTCTGAATTATAGGATTAACTGCATTGCAATTACGATACAAAAATATATTTGAAATAAATCAAACGATTGAGGAGAGGTTGTGAAACCGTTTAACTAGAAATAAATAGGTAATGAAATAAATAGGTAATGAAGAATATTATATGTCAGTTTAATAAGGCATTCAAAGATAATCGATCCTACCAAGTGGCGTCAATTTGGTTCGTCATTAGTTCTTCAAATAATTGATGAGGTACCTAAGAGCATTCTGGTAAGTTTTTTCGTAATTGGTTAGTTAAAGTTGAGAACGTCTCCTATAGTATCTAAACTGTAATAAGAATACGTAATACTCCAACTATATGAGGAATTAATCAGAATGAATACTGATGGAATAATAAATTGACTCATGTGTCTATTATGGATTTCATTTTTTTTTTAAGCAATATAAGAGATAAACTAGTTCTGCCACATGCTTGACGCAACATTTTTACTTTTTCTAAAAAAGGTTTTTTTGAGGATTTCAATTCTTTTTTCGGAGTATAATATATTATGAAAATAATAATCAATAAAATGTATATGCATTAGCGTCAGTAATAAAATTAAATAGATATTTTTCCAAAATGCAAATATTTATATGGATGAGCGATAAACAAAATAAATATATGTAATCAGTGGAAAATAATTAATGTATTATCTGAATTTAAGACAAGACATCAAAATTTATCCCATGTTTTCTTCTAACGATTTTTACATAGGCAAATGGTGGTTTAGGATGACGATGTCGGCGTGTCGACTGGATATTTGAATAAGGATATAACCTGATACCCGATAATGACCAGGTGGCTAGGCTCGCTGATGACAGTGTCCTGAGGATGCGCTTCTGGTATTTTTGTTTGAGGAAGCTGACTACTTTGACTACCTGGACATCATTAAGGTCCAGAGTCAGCTACTTGGAACACGATCATCGGGTTCCCTGACTACCTGGACTTTGTTCGGGTCCAGGGTCAGCTGCTTCAAGCGAAAATTCCAGGAGCGCACCCTTGGAACTCCGTCATCGGGAACCCTGACTATCTGGACTTCGTTCGGGTCTAGGGTCAGGTCCTCTAACCAAAAATACCAGGAGCGCACCCTTGGAACACCGTCATCGGGTTTCCTGGCTACCTGGACATCGTTTGGGTCCAGGGTCAGCTTTTCCAAGTCAAAATACGAGGAGCGCACCCTTGGAACACCGTCATCGGGTACTCTGACTACCTGGACACCGTTCGGGTCCAGGGTCAGGTACTCCAACCAAAAATACCAGGAGCGCACCCTTGGAACACCGTCATCGGGTTTCCTGGCTACCTGGACATCGTTCGGGTCCAGGGTCAGCTGCTTCAAGCGAAAATTCCAGGAGCGCACCCTTGGAACACCGTCATAGGGTACCCTGACTACCTGGACATCGTTCGGGTCCAGGGTCAGGTACTCCAACCAAAAATACCAGGAGCGCACCCTTGGAACACCGTCATCGGGTTTCCTGGCTACCTGGACATCGTTCGGGTCCAGGATTAGCTGCTTCAAGCGAAAATTCCAGGAGCGCACCCTTGGAACACCGTCATCGGGTACCCTGACTACCTGGACATCGTTCGGGTCCAGGGTCAGCTTTTCCAAGTCAAAATACGAGGAGCGCACCCTTGGAACACCGTCATCGGGTACCCTGGCTACCTGGACATCGTTCGGGTCCAGGGTCAGGTACTCTAACCAAAAATACCAGGAGCGCACCCTTGGAACACCGTCATCGGGTTTCCTGGCTACCTGGACATCGTTTGGGTCCAGGGTCAGCTTTTCCAAGTCAAAATACGAGGAGCGCACCCTTGGAACACCGTCATCGGGTACCCTGACTACCTGGACATCGTTCGGGTCCAGGGTCAGGTACTCCAACCAAAAATACCAGGAGCGCACCCTTGGACACCGTCATCGGGTTTCCTGGCTACCTGGACTTTGTTCGGATCCAGGGTCAGCTGCTTCAAGAGCGAAAATTCCAGGAGCGCACCCTTGGAACACCGTCATCGGGTACCCTGGCTACCTGGACATCGTTCGGGTCCAGGGTCAGGTACTCTAACCAAAAATACCAGGAGCGCACCCTTGGAACACCGTCATCGGGTTTCCTGGCTACCTGGACATCGTTCGGGTCCAGGGTCAGCTTTTCCAAGTCAAAATACGAGGAGCGCACCCTTGGAACACCGTCATCGGGTACCCTGACTACCTGGACATCGTTCGGGTCCAGGGTCAGGTACTCCAACCAAAAATACCAGGAGCGCACCCTTGGACACCGTCATCGGGTTTCCTGGCTACCTGGACTTTGTTCGGATCCAGGGTCAGCTGCTTCAAGCGAAAATTCCAGGAGCGCACCCTTGGAACACCGTCATCGGGTACCCTGGCTACCTGGACATCGTGCGGGTCCAAGGTCAGGCACTCCAACCAAAAATACCAGGAGCGCACCCTTGGAACACTGTCATCGGGAACCCTGACTATCTGGACTTTGTTCGGGTCCAGGGTCAGGCACTCCAACCAACAATACCAGGAGCGCACCCTTGGAACACCGTCATCGGGTACCCTGGCTACCTGGACATCGTTCGGGTCCAGGGTCAGGTTCTCCAACCAAAAATACCAGGAGCGCACCCTTGGAACACCGTCATCGGGTTTCCTGGCTACCTGGACATCGTTCGGGTCCAGGGTCAGCTGCTTCAAGCGAAAATTCCAGGAGCGCACCCTTGGAACACCGTTATCGGATACCCTGACTACCTGGACATCGTTCGGGTCCAGGGTCAGGCACTCCAACCAAAAATACCAGGAGCGCACCCTTGGAACACCGTCATCGGGAACCCTGACTATCTGGACATCGTTCGGGTCCAGGGTCAGACACTCCAACCAAAAATACCAGAAGCGCACCCTTGGAACACCGTCATCGGGTTTCCTGGCTACCTGGACATCGTTTGGGTCCAGGGTCAGCTTTTCCAAGTCAAAATACGAGGAGAGCATCCTTGGAACACCGTCATCGGGTACCCTGATTACCTGGACATCGTTCGGGTCCAGGGTCAGGTACTCCAACCAAAAATACCAGGAGCGCACCCTTGGAACACCGTCATCGGGTTTCCTGGCTACCTGGACATCGTTCCGGTCCAGGGTCAGCTTTTCCAAGTCAAAATACGAGGAGCGCACCCTTGGAACACCGTCATCGGGTACCCTGACTACCTGGACATCGTTCGGGTCCAGGGTCAGGTACTCCAACCAAAAATACCAGGAGCGCACCCTTGGAACACCGTCATCGGGTTTCCTGGCTACCTGGACATCGTTCGGGTCCAGGATCAGCTGCTTCAAGCGAAAATTCCAGGAGCGCACACTTGGAACACCGTCATCGGGTACCCTGGCTACCTGGACATCGTTCGGGTCCAGGGTCAGGTACTCCAACCAAAAATACCAGGAGCGCACCCAGGGTCCGCTTTTCCAAGTCAGGTACTCCAACCAAAAATACCAGGAGCGCACCCAGGGTCAGCTTTTCCAAGTCAAAATACGAGGAGCGCACCCTTGGAACACCGTCATCGGGTTTCCTGGCTACCTGGACATCGTTCGGGTCCAGGGTCAGCTTTTCCAAGTCAAAATACGGGGAGCGCACCCTTGGAACACCGTCATCGGGTACCCTGGCTACCTGGACATCGTTCGGGTCCAGGGTCAGGTACTCTAACCAAAAATACCAGGAGCGCACCCTTGGAACACCGTCATCGGGTTTCCTGGCTACCTGGACATCGTTTGGGTCCAGGGTCAGCTTTTCCAAGTCAAAATACGAGGAGCGCACCCTTGGAACACCGTCATCGGGTACCCTGACTACCTGGACATCGTTCGGGTCCAGGGTCAGGTACTCCAACCAAAAATACCAGGAGCGCACCCTTGGAACACCGTCATCGGGTTTCCTGGCTACCTGGACATCGTTCGGGTCCAGGATCAGCTGCTTCAAGCGAAAATTCCAGGAGCGCACCCTTGGAACACCGTCATCGGGTACCCTGACTAACTGGACATCGTTCGGGTCCAGGGTCAGCTTTTCCAAGTCAAAATACGAGGAGCGCACCCTTGGAACACCGTCATCGGGTACCCTGGCTACCTGGACATCGTTCGGGTCCAGGGTCAGGTACTCCAACCAAAAATACCAGGAGCGCACCCTTGGAACACCGTCATCGGGTACCCTTGCTACCTGGACATCGTTCGGGTCCAGGGTCAGCTGCTTCAAGCGAAAATTCCGGGAGCGCACCCTTTGAACACCGTCATCGTGTACCCTGACTACCTGGACATCGTTCGGGTCCAGGGTCAGCTTTTCCAAGTCAAAATACGAGGAGAGCATCCTTGGAACACCGTCATCGGGTACCCTGATTACCTGGACATCGTTCGGGTCCAGGGTCAGGTACTCCAACCAAAAATACCAGGAGCGCACCCTTGGAACACCGTCATCGGGTTTCCTGGCTACCTGGACATCGTTCCGGTCCAGGGTCAGCTTTTCCAAGTCAAAATACGAGGAGCGCACCCTTGGAACACCGTCATCGGGTACCCTGACTACCTGGACATCGTTCGGGTCCAGGGTCAGGTACTCCAACCAAAAATACCAGGAGCGCACCCTTGGAACACCGTCATCGGGTTTCCTGGCTACCTGGACATCGTTCGGGTCCAGGATCAGCTGCTTCAAGCGAAAATTCCAGGAGCGCACACTTGGAACACCGTCATCGGGTACCCTGGCTACCTGGACATCGTTCGGGTCCAGGGTCAGGTACTCCAACCAAAAAGGTCCGCTTTTAGTCAGGAGCAGGCACCCAGGGTCAGCTTTTCCAAGTCAAAATACGAGGAGCGCACCCTTGGAACACCGTCATCGGGTTTCCTGGCTACCTGGACATCGTTCGGGTCCAGGGTCAGCTTTTCCAAGTCAAAATACGGGGAGCGCACCCTTGGAACACCGTCATCGGGTACCCTGGCTACCTGGACATCGTTCGGGTCCAGGGTCAGGTACTCTAACCAAAAATACCAGGAGCGCACCCTTGGAACACCGTCATCGGGTTTCCTGGCTACCTGGACATCGTTTGGGTCCAGGGTCAGCTTTTCCAAGTCAAAATACGAGGAGCGCACCCTTGGAACACCGTCATCGGGTACCCTGACTACCTGGACATCGTTCGGGTCCAGGGTCAGGTACTCCAACCAAAAATACCAGGAGCGCACCCTTGGACACCGTCATCGGGTTTCCTGGCTACCTGGACATCGTTCGGGTCCAGGATCAGCTGCTTCAAGCGAAAATTCCAGGAGCGCACCCTTGGAACACCGTCATCGGGTACCCTGACTAACTGGACATCGTTCGGGTCCAGGGTCAGCTTTTCCAAGTCAAAATACGAGGAGCGCACCCTTGGAACACCGTCATCGGGTACCCTGGCTACCTGGACATCGTTCGGGTCCAGGGTCAGGTACTCCAACCAAAAATACCAGGAGCGCACCCTTGGAACACCGTCATCGGGTACCCTTGCTACCTGGACATCGTTCGGGTCCAGGGTCAGCTGCTTCAAGCGAAAATTCCGGGAGCGCACCCTTTGAACACCGTCATCGTGTACCCTGACTACCTGGACATCGTTCGGGTCCAGGGTCAGCTTTTCCAAGTCAAAATACGAGGAGCGCACCCTCGGGACGCTGCCATCGGCGACACTAGCTACCTGGACATTATCGGGTATTAGGGTATATGCTTATTCAAATAAAACTTAAGTCGACACGCCGACATCGGCATCCTAAACTACCATTTGCCCGTGTAAAATCAATTATAAAAAAAAAACAAGGAATGAATTTTGATATGTATTGTCTTATATTCTGTAAGTTTGAAAAAATCTGCATTACTTTTCGTTGAATCTATGGGACACGGTCAATAGTTTTGCCATATTTTTTCTAACTATAATACATTAACAATTTACTTTCAATCCCATGGTTTCAAATCTACGCGGGAAGCAAGAGCATGTAAACGTGTTAGGTACTATGCGTGAACATAGCTGCTTTATCAGGCTACCGCGGCTTACTTCATGGTAATAAGAAAAATTGATTTGAACAAAATCTCGTCGGGAGAAAAAACTAGTAGATCGCTTGACACGGCACTCCAAACTCATTATTGCGAACGAGTTTTTGAGTATTTCTTTCTGTCAATCGCTCAAATGGGATGCTAGATGATCATGAAATCATGTTTCGCATCCAAAAACAGTCGTTTTGGCTAAATTAATGCCAATGTAAAAATCGAGCGTGCGATCTCAAACATTATATAGTTGCGGTGTCTTCTGCTTGACGCATGGAACACTACCGCGTTCCGTGATCTCTTTCAGGGGTCACAACTTAAATATAACATCTGAGCTATATATTGTAAGAGTGCGCCGTGGCCATGGGCAAAGCTTTTGCTCCGCGATCCAAGGATCGGTGGTTCGCGCCCGACCTTCCGAGTTTTTTTTTTCTTTTTTTTTTAGTTGTACCTGATAGAATCATCTGATATTTTGCCTGTATCTGATGCCTTGAAAATTTATTTATTTTAAATCGTATCAATCTCTACCTGCAGAATAAATTACCCCATGTGCACTGAGATCAAGTAACCTTACAGAAACTTTCAACATTATTTCTAAATATAAAAGTTCTACATTTTGGTTAATGAAGTTTTTACTTCCCAAAATATCAGATGATTCTATCAGATACAACTAAATAAAAAAGAAAAAAAAAACTCGGGAGGTCGGGCGCGAACCACCGATCCTTGGGTCGCGGAGCAAAAGCTTTGCCACGAGACCACAGCGCACTCTTAGAACACATAGCTCAGATGTTATACTTAAGTTGTGACCCCTGAAAGGGGTTTACTTATTTATCAGCTGTGCGCGGTGCCGGAAGTATATAGATATTTTGGGAAGTATAAACTTCATTAACCAAAATGTAGATCTTTTATATTTAGGAATAATGTTTCAAAGTTTTTTCAATTAAGGTTACTTGATCTTAGGGCACATGGGGTAATTTATTCTGCAGGTAGAAATTGATACGATTTAAAATAAATAAATTTTCAAGGCATCAGATACAGGCAAAATATCAGATGATTCTATCAGATACAATTAAAAAAAAAAGAAAAAAAAACTCGGAAGGTCGGGCGCGAACCACCGATCCTTGGATGTCGGAGCAAAAGCTTTGCCACGAGGCCACGGTGCACTCTTACAATATATAGCTCAGATGTTATATTTAAGTTGTGACCCCTGAAAGAGATTTACTTATTTATCGGCTGTGTGCGGTGCCGGAAGTATTGAAAATGAGTACTGAGATCTCATTGTATAACTCTCACCATCATAATTTCAATAAAAATATTGTGTTCGACACGTGCTCGTTGTGTTGTAAACGCGCGGCATAATTGCCAAACCGCTCGGCGGGACAGCGGCGCGGCCGCCGCGGCGGAGCCAATAGGCGTCGCGCTCGTCCCCCGCCGCTAGACCTCGTCATTGCCCAGAGCGGGAAACGGCTGGTTGGCAGTGTTGGCACTCCTTGACGGTAGTGTATAATATACATATATTTCGTACAATATACAGTGTATATTATACAATGCAGTTTACGTTAACAACGCTGTTGGTCGCCCAAAGTCAGCTGTACATGAACTATTCGATAAATTGCTAACTAGTAAACCCAGTTGTAGATGGAGACTCATTCAACACATGAGAAACAATTTTTGGCAACGCTTGCGAACTGAAGTTCTGCACCATCATCAGCAGCGAAAAAAATGGATAGATGCTCAACAGTCTTTGTAAGTCGATGACGTCGTGCTTAACAAGGATGAGCTCACTCCTCCAACCAAGTGGCCTCTTGGACGTGTCACAGCGCTGCACCCAGGCACCGATGGCCTTGTGCGAGTCGCTGAAGTCAAGACGGCTTCTTCGGAATTTCATCGAGCTGTAGACAAGCTCATTCGCCTTTCGACCGACCAAGACGACCACGCTAGCAGTCAAGAAGACGCAGAAGATCAAGAAAATGAAGTCAATAGTTGATAAGTTCGCGAACTTCGACACCCTATTCACACACTTTTCCTCGCTCGTTTGACACCCGCGATGCGCCAGTAGAGTCATGCAGTATTGAATTTAGTATGAGCAACACGTTTTTTCTTCTGTTTCTCTTAATTTGATCCAAATGAATTTTTCCATTGTGTAAATTTGTAAAATATGTAACGTGCCCCATGTCGAGTCACCCGCATAGCAGCCTGCATAGGCAAAAGTCAGCTCAACTCGTGAGCAAAATTAGGTTAATTTGCAAGTCACTTGCCAAGTATTTAGTTATAGTTTGTTTTGGATACATTTAAAATCTAGATTTATCCATTTTGCATAGTTATGCCCCATACGATCGCGAAATTTCGCATGTGGAGGGTGAGTCGTGTCTACTGTGTTCGGGCGCTCGCTGCCATGAATTTTCGAGTCATGGGTCTGCGAGGGGCTCACCCATCAACACAGCTGGCCCCACGCCTCGCTCTCGCGTGTCGAGTTGCGCAGAAAGTAACGTAATATTTTCTAGTTCAAATTGTGATTCAAAGAAATTAATTGAGTTCAATGGCCATGAGCTAAGTCATGTAGTTTGTATCGAATCTTCTTATTAATTCGCGTGACGGTTGTCACGAAGTTTTGTTTTGTTTTTCAAATTTTATCTCAAGGTTTTGTTTGAAATGGTTGAGTTACCGGCGACTCTCCTGCATATCGTCCCCCTGTTACCTCATTGTTTAAATGGATTAGATTGTTAGTTGTTGCTTGCCTGGAAGCAAGCAAAGGGAGCGGTATGTTGGGGTGTAGTCGTGTGTTCACGCACACATGCTGTCCGCCGGTAGCCGAGTCCACTCGATGGCGTAATCAATTACGCGTCGCCCTCTAATTGGCTCTCAAAATTTTGAGTAGTGGACTCGGCCGCCGTCGGACAATAGACTGCGCCGCGCCGAGTCGGCAGTTAATCTCCAGTCCGCGAGCGAGCCACAACAACAGGCCGCTCCTTGTATCTGACTCGCACCGTGTCCCTCCCTTCAATCTATTTTTTTTCTCACTTTAATTATTCACACTATTTGCACCCCCAACACTTCTGTGCCACCTGTATTCAACACACGAATACACGCATCTATTTTTATAAACATTCACTCGTCACTCATTCAATTCACCGTTCACGCTTCCACATACATACTCACACGCAACCGAATACCGAACTCTCATTCCTGCGGGCTCCGGGGTTCCAGAAAGAACACCGTCTCCACAGAGTGATTTCAAGAACTTTTTATTCCTGATAGTTTTTCGAAAAAGTGCGTCATCTTTGTATTAACAGGCCTTGAACTTTTTCATAATAGAATACGAATGAGATCTTTAACGCTGTTTTTCTCAAAAACATTGCACTTTCACGAAAAATCATCAAGAATAAAAAATTCTCAAAATCACTTAAAGAATATGCTGAAATTTGCAAAAATTGACAGGTGCATAATTATAAGAAATCGCTCCGAAAAATCTGAAAAAATTCCACCGTATTCTTCAAGTGATTTTAAGAACTTTTTATTTCCGGCCATTTTTTGAAAAAGTGCGTCATTTTTGTACGAAAAGGCCTTGAAGTTTTTTGCAAAAACTTTGCAGTTGAGGACTCATCGATGCGCAGTTTGAAGGCAGTTCTCTTCCATAATACAATGAAGTATGCTTCTGTCCCATTGGGATATGCAACAGATATTAAAGAAAAATATTCGAATTTTGAAATGGTCTCGAGGAAAATAAAGTACGCAAAACACCAATGGCAAATATGTGGAGACCTGGAGATACTCTCAATAATACTTGGGACAACAATCTGGGTTCACAAAATATCCGTGTTATTTGTGTATGTTTGACAGCCGAGACAGGACATCTATTTATTCAAAGAAAATATGGGTTCTAAGATCTTCTTTCGATCCTGGGTCATACAATATTCCTAGGAAACTACTCGGTGATCCATCGAAGATTTTGATACTTCCTTCACATATCAAGCTTGGATTCATGAAGCAATATGTCAAAGCTCTAGACAAAGAAGGAAATGACTTTCCATATTTGTCTCGGAAATTCAACAATAAAACTGACGCGAAATTAAAGGAGTGGATATTTGATGGCCCCGAAATTTGTACGTTATTTAGGGATGAGGATTTTGTGGATACGATGACCGATGCAGAGAGAGAGAGAGAGAGAGAGAGAGAGAGAGAGCAGCATGGTTGAGTTCCAAAGATGTATCAACAAAAATCCTTGGTAATACGGAAGATCAAAATCGTGAGGATATCGTTGTTGAAATGGTATAAAATTACCAAAACTTAGGTTGCTTGATGAGTCTGAAGCTACTCTTTTTCGACTCACATATTGACGAGTTCCAAGCAAATAATGGAGATTTTATTTGTTCCGGACAGCATCGTTGTCGCGGCCGAAATTCCATATTGAGAGGTAGAGCCCGGTGCAAATCTCTCAGATGGCGGCAATCAATCGATTTGTCTCGTGTGCTTATGAGCGGGAACGAGTGGGCGTGCTAAGGCCGCGCGCACAATGAGTCGAGCAGCTGCGAACCGTAAAGGCCCAGATGAGCAGCACGTGCAGGTAGCAATGGCTACACGGCGCGCTTGCTGTGGGGTATTGTTTGCGGGGGACCGGAGACTGCGCGCCGGAATCGTTTAATTACCGTTTGTTTTACGTGCCGAACGGACGGCAATAAGGCTCCGGGGCCCAAGCGCGGCGCGGCCGAGCGCACGCCTAATGGGCGCTCCCGACAGGAGGCGCGACAGGCCATAAAACCTCAAGCGGTCTTCGCTCGTCCTTTCACGCGGCACTGGCATCTGTCTTATAGCATCACACGTCTATCTCTATATTTTAAGTACCTTTATAGCAAATGTATAGCATGTAAGGCGCGACGCAAATTTGTTTATCCGTACACATATGTCACAACTTTTAATAAAACCGCGTAAACATTTTCCGCTTATTTTAGTGTAATTCAACGTAGAATTTAAGCACGGTCAGATGGATATCGGCGGGCGTGTGCGTATGCGCGTGTGTGTGAATGTGTGTATACTATGCGAGTGCCTTTTACGGGGTCTCGCGGAAAATTTGTACTGCGCGCCAGCCTGGAGAGCCAATGTAGCGAGCGATCGCCGGGGACGCACCGTTCTGTACGCCGAACTCCGAATATCCGCGCAGATCGCGCGTATGGCGTGATCTCGACTTTCTAGCCAACGTCTATCGCTTGGCTGGCTATAAGCGAACCTCACTGGGAGGTCCGCGGCTGAGGAGCGGTCTCAAAGAAAGTAGCAATGGCTACCTCCAGGCCCGTTGCGTGATCGCTAGGGGAGGTGTGCTCGACAAGGGCGGGCTGATGTCCGTGCCCGGGGCAGAAACACCGACCGGGGGCCTGGAAAGATGCTCTTGGCCGAGCGAGAGGGCAGAGGAGGGAGAAGAGACAGCAAGGGCTGCCTTCCTCCTCCCCGCAGTTTGAAAGAGCGGAGGAACGGCGAAGGAGAGGGGGTAGGGGAGTTCGGCGCGCGGGCGGCGGGCCCAACGACGTCACTTGGCCAGCGGCTCCTCAGGCACTCGGGCACTCAAAAATCCCTTTGTTTTGAAGCAGATCTACGGCCGCTCCATTGGTACTTCCACACAGGTAAACGTGGAACCTCTTTTGATGGAGCAAGCGCAGGTTCATTCACCATTGCCAAATGAGCAAGCGCAGGCTCATTCGCTTCTGTCTAATGTTTCTCCGAGAAGTGACATGCAGAGTTTTTCGGACGCGTTACAGGAAACGCTGCGCGCGGTGCGAGTCGCGGCCACCGGCAACGATTGCGCGAGATCCGCGAGAGAAACCTTTCATTTGCCCGAATTTGCCGGTAACGCGCTGAAATGGCAACAATTTAAATGTTTTTACGAGGCGTCGTCAACGAAATTCACCGACTATCAAAATGTGACTCGGCTTTCAAAAGCTCTTAAGGGCGATGCGTTAGATGTCGTCGAGGATCTTTTTTCCGGAATATGCGATGCGGGCGCGATCATGGACGCACTGGAGCTACATTTTGGAAACAAAGAGATGGTGGCGCGGACCATCACGAGCGATCTCAAGGCGCTTTCCGCTGTCGGCTCCAGCGAAATGAATATTGTTAAGTTTGCTAGTAAGTTGCATAACTCGGTCATTACATTGAAGTCGCTGGGACTTGACGAGTATTTACGAAGCCCTGAACTTTTTGATTGCGTGTTGGAAAAAATTCTTCGGGAAATGGCCTACGCGTTTGCAAAAAGCCCAGAGACTTTAGCGTCATGCGAGACTCGCTTGGAAAAGCTGGCGAGATTCGTGCACGAAGACACGAAGAGCTTTGCGAGCTTAGGTTTAATTAACTGGTGATCGACCCCAACCTCGTCGTCGACAAACAATTATGTAAAGAAAGGACAAGCGAAACCTGCAAAGTCGGTTGGAGTTTACGCGACGTTCGGATCGGCGGAACATGCTGCTCCGTCAAACGAGTGCCCTCTGTGCCAGAAATCGGGGCATGACGTACCACGGTGCGAAGCATACAAGAGAGAAAACGCGTCCAAGCGCTGGACGATCGCGCGGAGACTGCATTTGTGTTTCGTATGCTTGCGCAAGGGACACGGGCGTGACGATTGTCGCGAGAAAGTCGCTTGCAGCGCCTGCAAGGCTCGTCATCACACTAGCTTGCATCGTGAGAAAAGCCACCGACCCGAGATGGTCAACACCGCGCGCGATTCTGAACAGCAAGTCGTGACTTCCGATCACGCTCAACCGCGGACTGACTGACTGCCAGAACGACGCGGCGTTCTCAAAATAGCTCGCGTCCGAGTCATAGGCCCACGAGGTTTTGTAGACACATTCGCACTGTTGGACGACGGCTCTACGGTGACTTTAATCGACAGAAAATTGACGAATGACGTGGGAGTGCGCGGTACGCACATGAGCGCGTCGATACAAGGAGTAGCGGGTGCCGAATATTGCGCTAAATGCGAAAGGGTGACCGTGGTGTGCCAAAGCCGGGATACTAAGATAAATTTAGAGCACGCGATCGCAGTCTCTCTAAACTTGCCTTCTCAAACTTTGAGCGCAGAAACCGTCCTCAAAATAAAGAAAGCGGAAAATGTAGACGTCGAGCCGTATTATAACGCGCGACCAAGAATCTTGTTAGGGCAAGACAACTGGCAACTTTTAAAGACAATCGAGACACGGGAAATATCTAATGTAGGGCTGGCAATCTCATTGTCCACTTTCGGATGGGTAGCTCACGGGTACTTAGAGTGCGATCATGACTCGCAAAACGAATATGTGTCCGCACAAACCGCGCTTTGTTCGAAGCAAGATTTCAACGAGTGTTGCGACAACGGGAAATTGGACGATCTGATTCGGCATTTTTTCAGTCTCGAAAGCCTTGGCGTCACGGAAACGCGATCAAGAAAAACAACCAGCGAGAACGCTCTAAAAATTCTCGTGGATACCACGCGAAAAAACGAAAAGGTATGGGAAACGGGCCTCTTGTGGAAAGAGTGCGACGCGCCCGACACAGATGGTAGAGAAACCGCGCTAAAACGGCTCAAATCGGTCGAGAGCAAATTAGATCGCGACCCCGCGTACGCCAATCTCTGTTACAAAGAGATGCAACGATTGATTGATGAGGGCTACGCGCGAAAGGTTGAGGAGCACGAATCCAACTCCCGAATATGGTACCTCCCACATTTCGGCGTGCAAAACATAAACAAGCCGGGAAAAGTTCGTCTCGTGTTCGACGCCGCGGCGAAAACACGCGGAGTTAGCTTCAACGACCAAGTTGACACGGGCCCGGATCTGCTCAAATCGCTGATAGGCGTGCTGATGCGGTTCAGACAATATAGATACGCGGTAAAAGCGGACATCAGCGACATGTACTTGCGAGTGAACGTCCGAAAAGAAGATCGTGGGGCGCAACGTTTCTTCTTCCGCGGGAGAAACCGGAACGAAAAACCTACTACGTACGAAATGCGTGTGCTAATTTTCGGGGCGAAATCATCTCCGTGCAGCGCGATTTTTGTCAAGAACACGAACGCGGTCAGATTCACGAGATTTTCGCCGAAGGCCGCGAAATCCATCGTCGAAAACATGTACGTTGATGATTATTTCATGAGCGCGATGGAAATAGAAGAGTTAGAAGATTTGGTGCGGGACGTGACCTTGATCAACTCCGAGGCAAATTTTTTCATGCACGGTTGGGCCTCAAACGATTTCCAAGTCATCCAAAGCGTAGCAGAGAAAACGACATCGCAAGTCGGCGCCAAAACAGCCATGGGTGAGCGAGAGGAAAGAGTTTTGGGTCTACATTGGGAAACAGAATCTGATAAATTAGGCTTCAACGTCGGATTAGACAAGATTCCCGACAAAATCGCGAAAGATCACGTAAAGCCGACCAAACGCGAATTTTTTAGTATCGTGATGTCTGTGTACGATCCACTTGGCATATTATCTCCGTACACTCTAAATTCAAAGTTATTACTGCAAGATATCTGGCGAAGTGGAGTAGGATGGGATAGTCCAATACGCGACGAAGAACACGTAAATTGGTTACGATGGCTTGGAAATCTCGAGAAAATGCGCGACTGTAAAGTGCCACGTTGCTACTTATCGACGGGAGCCAATTATGAGCAGACTCAGCTCCACGTGTTCTGCGACGCAAGTTTGCAAGCTTGCGCCGCCGTAGCGTATTTGAGAACGGAAGACCACAACGGATCCGTGAATGTGTTCCTGGTCATTGCGAAAACTAAGGTCGCGCCCACCAAACCCATGACTGTCCCTCGCTTAGAACTCCAGGCCGCGCTCATGGGATCGAGAATCGCAAAGACAGTAACGGACGAACTAGATATACAGATACACGAGACTTACTATTGGTCGGACTCCACAACGGTTTTACACTGGATCCGCTCGGAACCGCGTACCAAACTGATGTTCGTAGCGAATAGATTAGGCGAGATCGGCGAGCTAACCAAAATTAACCAGTGGCATTACGTGCCGACGGCTCTCAATCCCGCGGACGACGCGACCCGGTGGAGTGACAGTGTTCTTCACGCCGAGCAACGTTGGTTTATGGGGCCCGAATTTTTGAAGCAGGAAAAAACATCGTGGCCAAAAGAAAAATCTTTGAGCCGAAGCGAGAAAGAGTCGATAGAGTGTTTAGAAGCGCGCAAAGATTTCGTGGGCGTGACTATCGACGGTCCGGGTTACGAGTCGCATGATCCGGCATACGCGAAGTTGCTAGGATGGGAAGGCTCGTTAATAATCGCGAAACGTGTCAGGAAATACGCTAGACGTTGGATAATCAACGGAAGGCTCAAAGCGGGAAAGCCAGTGACTCACTTGCAAGGAACGTGGGAAATCGGGGATGCAGTAGACGATCGTGATTCGTACGAAAAATATTGGCTTCGCGAAATATAGTCAACGTGTTTTCCAAAGGAAATGAGAGCTTTGAAAAAGGGAAAAGAAATTCAATCGGGAAGTAAACTCACGGGCCTATCGCCGATCGTCGACAACGATGGATTACTACGCGCAAGAGGTCGCGTAGAAAGAGCCGGAGATTTTGGCTTTGAAAATCATCCGATCATCCTCGACGCGAACCATTTCGTAGCTAAACAGCTGATTGTAGAATATCACAAGCTCTACTTCCATGGAAGCAACGAAACGGTCGTGAACGAGATAAGGCGGAAATTTTTTATAATGGGTCTCCGAACGAGACTACGATGGCTCGCAAAAACCTGTCTCATCTGCGTACTAAGGCGGGCGAAACCTCAAAACCCGCCGAAGGCCGCGCTCCCGGAGGGCCGCGTCGCGTACAAAAGATCTACTTTCGCGCATTGCGGTGTAGATTATTTCGGTCCAATGCTTGTGAAACGCAATAGAGGACGGGAAAAACGGTGGGGCGTACTTTTCACCTGTCTCAGTACCAGAGCCATACATATTGAGTTAGCGAATAATCTGAGCGCGAGCTCAACCATCATGGCCCTGACAAGATTTATGAGCAGAAGAGGCTCTCCACTCGTTATCTACAGCGATAACGGAACTAATTTTAGAAAAGCTAGTACCGAATTACGTGAAAACAACGCTCTTATCGACAAAGAAGCGCAAACCGAGTTTGCTACGAAAAAGCGAATAAAGTGGAAATTCAATCCTCCCGACGCGGCTCATATGGGGGGAGTATGGGAACGACTAGTTCGCTCGGTAAAAACCGCCTTAGAATATGCGCTTGTGGAACAAGTACCAAGCGAAGAGGTACTGATAACTTTGCTGACAGAAATCGAACATTCGGTGAACTCGCGACCTTTAACACACGTATCGATCGACCCGCGAGATGAAGAGGCATTAACGCCAAATCATTTTTTAATCGGCTCATCGTCCGGCGGCTTAAGACTTGAGAAATACGAGCGCGAAATCGTGAATCCGCGGATGGAATTTCAGACAGCTCAGTTCATGGCGAATCGTTTCTGGGAAAGATGGCTCCGTGAGTATCTTCCAACTCTATTGACACGGAAGAAATGGCACACCGCGACACCCCCGCTCAAAGTTAACGATATCGTGCTGATCATGGACGTGCAAACGCCACGTAACGAATGGAGACGAGGAAAAATCGTCGAAATTTTTCCCGGAACGGACAGCATAGTTAGAGTCGTAAAAGTACAAACAAAGAAAAAGCTATTTACAAGACCGGTCAGCAAACTGATAAAACTGTTTAGAGACAAAGAAGCCCAAAAATGAATGATTTTCGGACTGGGGGGAGGTTTGTTCCGGACAGCATCGTTGTCGCGGCCGAAATTCCATATTGAGAGGTAGAGCCCGGTGCAAATCTCTCAGATGGCGGCAATCAATCGATTTGTCTCGTGTGCTTATGAGCGGGAACGAGTAGGCGTGCTAAAGCCGCGCGCACAATGAGTCGAGCAGCTGCGAATCGTAAAGGCACAGATGAGCAGCACGTGCAGGTAGCAATGGCTACACGGCGCGCTTGCTGTGGGGTATTGTTTGCGGGGGACCGGAGACTGCGCGCCGGAATCGTTTAATTACCGTTTGTTTTACGTGCCGAACGGACGGCAATAAGGCTCCGGGGCCCAAGCGCGGCGCGGCCGAGCGCACGCCTAATGGGCGCTCCCGACAGGAGGCGCGACAGGCCATAAAACCTCAAGCGGTCTTCGCTCGTCCTTTCACGCGGCACTGGCATCTGTCTTATAGCATCACGCGTCTATCTCTATATTTTAAGTACCTTTATAGCAAATGTATAGCATGTAAGGCGCGACGCAAATTTGTTTATCCGTACACATATGTCACAACTTTCAATAAAACCGCGTAAACATTTTCCGCTTATTTTAGTGTAATTCAACGTAGAATTTAAGCACGGTCAGATGGATATCGGCGCGCGTGTGCGTATGCGCGTGTGTGTGAATGTGTGTATACTATGCGAGTGCCTTTTACGGGGTCTCGCGGAAAATTTGTACTGCGAGCCAGCCTGGAGAGCCAATGTAGCGAGCGATCGCCGGGGACTCACCGTTCTGTACGCCGAACTTCGAATATCCGCGCAGATCGCGCGTATGGCGTGATCTCGACTCTCTAGCCAACGTCTATCGCTTGGCTGGCTATAAGCGAACCTCACTGGGAGGTCCGCGGCTGAGGAGCGGTCTCAAAGAAAGTAGCAATGGCTACCTCCAGGCCCGTTGCGTGATCGCTAGGGGAGGTGCGCTCGACAAGGGCGGGCTGATGTCCGTGCCCGGGGCAGAAACACCGACCGGGGGCCTGGAAAGATGCTCTTGGCCGAGCGAGAGGGCAGAGGAGGGAGAAGAGACAGCAAGGGCTGCCTCCCTCCTCCCCGCAGTTTGAAAGAGCGGAGGAACGGCGAAGGAGAGGGGGTAGGGGAGTTCGGCGCGCGGGCGGCGGGCCCAACGACGTCACTTGGCCAGCGGCTCCTCAGGCACTCGGGCACTCAAAAATCCCTTTGTTTTGAATTGAGACGCGATTGAGTTCAAGAGTGAGTGCACAAGTGCAAATATCCACTGAACCACCCATTTTTACTTAAAAATAAACGCCAACATTACCAAAAAAAACCCGTTCATTGCCTTCAGTTATCATTACCCCGATCTCTCACCCGGAACATTATTGAAGAACAAGGTTACAGATTTCACCAGGATCTCAAAGAATTTGAGCGTTGTTTCCAAAGACGATGGGACGTTGATATGTTTGCAGACTATTGTTGGATGATGAAACGAGAAGTAAAGCAAAATTCTGGAAAGAAACGACGACGCAATCCATTGTATCGCACATTTGAAGACAAACGTGTTCGAAAACGTAAAAGCATTTGAACTCTGGATAAGGTATTTTTCACTGTGTCAGGGTCTGTATGAATTTTTTCAGATTCTTTCGCCTGCATTCTCTCAGTTTGACCTTCTAATGACCTTCGAATAGACTTCCAAGGTCAAATCCAAAGTCACAGTTCGAT